>WYDI02032366.1:0-19592 GCA_009867235.2 Psittacus erithacus
GAGGAGGGCCACGAGGATGATCAGGGGACTGGAACACCTCCCATATGAAGACAGGCTGAGAAAGTTGGGGCTGTTCAACCTGGAGAAGAGAAGGCTGCATGGAGACCACACAGCAGCCTTCCAGTATCTGAAGGGGGGCTTATAAGGATGCAGGGGAGGGACTCTTCATTAGGGTCTGTAGTAACAGGACAAGGGTAATGGGTTCAAACTTAAACAGGAGATGTTTAGATTGGATATAAGGAAGAAGTTCTTTACTGTGAGGGTGGAGAGGCACTGGAATGGGTTGCCCAAGGAAGTTGTGAATGTTCCGTCCCTGGTAGTGCTCAAGACCAGGCTGGACAGAGCCTTGGGTGACATGGTTTAGTGTGAGGTGTCCCTGCCCATGGCAGTGGTGTTGGAAATTGATGATCTTAAGGTCCTTTCCAAGCCTAGCTATTCTATAATTCTATGATTCTATAATGAACACAGAATATCTCTTTGAGGTACTCATGAAAGGCTGACAGCCTATGGCTATGCTGTGGAACTGGTGACATTTGTGATGAGGGCCTCAGTCCTTTTCCCCAGGTGCCTGATGCTGTTCTGTATCAGCAAATGTGCCACGAAAATTTGGTGTACCTTGTGTGACAGAGGAAGGGAGAGAAAAAGGAAAGGATTTTAAGTTTCTGCTTCTTGTACTGACCTAAGGGACAAGCAGCCAGGAAGTGGGAAGGAGACATGGTTACAGGATACCTAGGACTGTGTCTCTCATTTCTGAGGAGTGCTTTTTCCTCTCTTGGTTGAACTGGCAACATAGGGAATCTGAGAAGTCTGACTGACCTTGTCAGCTAAGTGACAAAAATGGTTATGTGAAGCCTCTTTTCCTTTTGTTTTTTTTTTTAATACCCTGCAGTAGGTAAATATGAGACTTGGGATAAACTCTGTTGACATTATGCAAAATGAAATACCTCACCAACTAAATAGGTACCCTCTATTTGCAAGTATGAGGGAATTTATATTCAGTCTAATTAAAACAAAACTAAACCAAAAAACACATGGATTTTGTGAAAATAAACATAAAATGCACATGAAGGATGTCTCCAGGAAACTAAAGGAGTAAGTGCTCGCAGTGGACTTTGATTTGGGAGGCTCACTTATATGCATGATAATGAAGGGAATGTATATGTACAGGGACACACAGTACTTTTTGGAACTCCCCTCAGGTTATAAAATGCCCATATTATCTATTTTATGTTCAAAATTTTATTAAGAGTTCTTTGATTTACTTACTAATTCTTGATGTACTTCCAAAACACTTTCCTCCTTGTTTTGTGTTCAGAATTCATATGTACTTGATTAGAGAAAGGTATTTATTGCATTTTTAATGTTGACTTTAATATGCTAAATCTATAATATGAAAGGTGCCATAACAGCCTTATAACATTGTTAGCATGGAGCTTTGTTTATTAAATGCCATGTGAATCTCAAAATCTGCCTTCAGTATGTAAATTATCCTTATCAGGATTCCAGAAAGAAACAGTAGTGTGATGTATAAGAATGAGAAGAATATGGCAAATCTGAAAATGATTTTTTGATCTTGTGGAATCCTGACTTCTCTATCATTCATTGCAAAACTCCTCTGATGTTATTGTGCAAGAATTTCACCACATGAAATGCAATTATGATTTTCACTATATGCATATGATTATGCTCCAATGTAGTTTAGCAAAAACCTTCAGATCTTGCATTTGTTTGTAAGGGTCTGTAAGCATCCTAATAGCCTCCTTTCCCTAAATGAGCAAATAATTTTTTGTGAAACTGGTCCTAATGTGTAAAATTGAAAAAAAAAAAAAAAAAGTAAAATAGGGTCACTGGAAACGTGTGGAAGAGGTGTGTTCTGTCACTGAATGCCTCAAAAGTCCACCAGGTTAAGAACAGGGTGAAAATTTCAAAGCAGTTATTTAAATAGTTTAAAACATTTGTTGAAAGCAGAATCTTGCTTTTTGTTTAATCTGAATAAATCTTGAGCAGTGGAGTTTAGCTGACATAGCAGTATGCAGGAAAACATGTTGGAGTGACATGCGGAAATCTAGCAGAAATGCATATTTGTCAACAGTATTTATCAATTTATAGAAAGGATAATATATGTTGCAGTACAAACTACATATCATAACTAAACAATGTGGATTAGAATCTGATGCTTCATGTGCAGTCTGTAGTATAGTTCAACAAATAAGCCAAATGTCAAATATATAAGGCAAAATCACTCACGAGTACTCTGGGATCACAAAACCAAAAGGGTGATATTTATCAATTAAGAACCTGCCTGTTTGCCAAGTGCTCAACTCCAGTTTTTATCTCCACCTGGTGAAAGCTCTTAATTTTAATGTTTGAGCTAAATTATTTTGTTCACACAGGTACAGCAATACAGTATAATGAGAACTGCCAAGGTTGTTCTACTTCTCAGAATAATGCAGTTTATAAAGCCCAGGACAAAGATGTGGAAGCCAGATATAAAGCATGATCAGGAAAAGAGATTTATCAGAGGTATGAGCTCTCAAAATAAATCTAATGAGAATTCCTGATTCTCTTCAGCATACATTGAAACACCAATAGTTTTGGTGTATCCCTGATAGCCTACCTTGACATATAGATATAGGATCAGACCTGCCTTTAAATAAACAAAAAGTAATAAGGTTCCATGAGCTCAATAAGGTTTATCCTTTAAAATGTAAGCTTCATCTCTTTCTTATCTTAGAAGGTGGTGATGGGCTCTTGAAAGGACTCAGGGCCATTCTGTTGTAGCTGTTTTTTTTCTGTTAGCACCACATAAAGACCAAAATCCTTCTGACTTCTGACAACTGAAATGAAATGCACATTGCAGTACACATATTGTTTAGCACTTTGCCAAAATAAGCTAAGAAGTTGCTGTTACACCAGCAGAAGTAATACACACCCCAGAAAATCACAGTTTCTTTGCCAAATGAAGCTTTATATTCAGGAAAATTCCAGAATCATGGATAAAAATCACTCTATAGACAAATGCTTCACAGGGCAACGCTGCGCTAGGACAGATAAATAACAGAAAGCACTCAAGGTCTTGTTTCCAACCTTTAAATACATTTCACTTTTGCAGGAAACATCTACCTCACCTGCACAAACTTAAACAAAGGGAAATTAAGGCTTGGCTACTGTACCAGTTGCTACAGCACTCACCAAAGGGAAGCGACTGTCAGCTAGACAGCTCCTCCATTGCCGCTGGCAGTATGTGCTTACCAAAAACCCCCTAAGGTATCATTTCAAGAAGGAAAGAAAATATTCCTGTCACTAAAGGCACACAGTTGAGCTATAACTCGGTTGCAAGGAGTTTATCTCTCAGGATTCCCTCTCCAGCTCCTTTATCTCTGGGATGCAGAAGTTAATTCTGCTGTTTTTACAAAGATAAAGTCAATGAGGATGTACATGGGCTAAGCTTAAACCACAACAGCATGGTAGCACATGTTGCTGCAAGAGCCATTCTTGGACTGCATGGAGGGCATTGCTACAGAAGTCGGAGTCTCTTGATTCTAGACCCATAACTCCTGCCTTCTTTTACAAAGCTGTTCTAGCAGATAGCAAGTCTGTGAAATGTCTGCAGACACATTTGTGTGTGTACATGTCGAAAGACTCACTACTAAGTCCCTTTTACTCCTACTGCAGCCTTCTACTGACTTCATTCTTTACTACTTAAACTGTGATATGAAGCTTTGTCCTTTATGAAATAAACAAAAAATAATCTTGTCCATGATAAGCAGCCTTAACTATCTGCTTTGAAGGATGAAGTCTGTATCCTGGTCATAAGGATGAAGTCTGGTCATAAGACAATTAAACAGCCTTAACCTGTCATTGAAACTACTGCATAGGTTCCCAAATCTTGTAGTCAGTGGCAGACAAAAGAGTTATATCTAAGTAAAAATTCAGTCTTTAGGATCTGACAAATACTATTATACAAGATAGGTCTGAAGGTTACAATATTTTGGTCATGTGCATTCCTTATTTCAAACTGCACATTGCAGTATTAGGAGTGTCATCTAGTTTTACTGCCCATAGAGCTTACTCATCCTGATGAAATAGTTATTCAAATTTTTATTCTGTTCACTTCTAAAAAGTGCTGCAATAGCATTCACAACAAAATGATACAAATGGGAACAATGAGTTCAATATTAAAATATTTGACTAGTGCTCATTCATAGTAAGAAAATACCTTGACAAGGGTTGTAGGCTGACTGTTAATGCTTTTACTACATCTCCAGTGTATTACTTTAATGACACTGTACCAGTTAAAGGACATACTAGCATTTTTGATAAGTATTTTAGTTGCTTGGGAAATTGAATCAATGATCATTAGCATCTGTCATTGCCAGTCAAGGTTATTTAATCAAGTTATTTAAAAGGCAAAGCACTGGTATGATGCTGGTAATAGATGCTTACACCTGTGCTTTTGTTAATGTTTGGCCTGATGATAGCTCACCTTATCCATAGCTTTAATGTTGAATGAGACTAAAATCTACTCATAATGAAATACTGATGAATTTTAACATGGATTATGCTCTTAGACCCTTAACATGCAAAAAATAAACATTTCCTTTTTCTTGTGAATAATTGCATGACAGGCTACTTATACTCTATGTACTTGATTACACCTGTGTAAAACACAAGTTTCATGGAAAAACATATACATTTTGTTAGGTGCTCAAAGAAATCCTACCACAGAGCACCTAAATAACCTTCTGATGCAGTGAAGAAATAAAGAATACTGTAAGAAAAGACATCATGGGTAAAAGTGTCTACACGTGGCTATTTACTACAAGGTAGCACACAGACATTCTAACATTTATATTGAACATCTTTTACATGTTTAAACTCCTTTTAAATATCCACCTCTAAATCTTTTTGTAAGCTTTCAGTTGAGTCATTTTGTTGGCAAGCTCATATGCTACACCATCATCTGAAAGATTTAGGGAGATGTTTAATGGAAAAATATCCCCATCAATTATAACATGAAATAAATATGCAATATAAATCATCAAACTGTTATTACTCAATAAACAATTTTCTGTAGTTAGCCATCCCAAATAAGCTGTGAAAGGTGTTTGTTTTTTCCACATTTATTAGTTTATGCATTCCTGGTTTAAGTTACAATGTATTTAACAACGGGGTTTTTTTAGATGTTTGCTATTAATTACATGTAATGTAATGTGAACTGTTCATCTAAAACATAACATCTTTCTGATAATTGACACTAAGAAAACCAAAACCTATTAAAACCAATAACTGTCATGAGGAAAAAGTATTATTATGCACAAGTTACATTTACATGTTTACATAAATGAGAATTTTCAAATGAGTTTTAACATAGGAAGAAAAGCACAGGTTTCCAATCTGCACAAGCAAAAACCTCAGATATATAAATATTTGTGAACAGACAAAAATAAGACGCTAAAAAGGTTGTGTTTCCCAAATATATTTAAAGGAGTGGGTGTAGTGTGCGAGAAAGTCCTCTGTTTTTCTGGTTTGCTGGTATCATTTCAAGCTGCCACCTCCACAGCGATGAATACTGAACAGCAAAGTCCAGGCTACTTAGATTATACCATTTTAAGACTGCATAGTACATTGGTATACAGAAGACAAATGGCTTCCTCGCACAGTCGTGTATTGGAATTGAAAGGTGTATATAAAAGCTTTTCTACTTATTGAAGGGACTGCTTGGAGTGGAAGACCCTGTTCTAAGAGGCAATAAGAGGCTATGGACCTCTCCCAGGGTACCTTGGGGAAATCACTCAACTGTACAAAAAAAAATCTAGAGACAGAGAGATCCACAATCTGACTCCTCTCTTTTGGGCCAGGGTAGTTACTGTTTCTGGTTTGCAGCCATCAGAACTCAAAAATGTGCAAAAAGGTGTGCAGGTCACCTATTCTTTACAAAGGGCAAGTGAAGGCCCTTATGTCCTTTTCCCAAGGTGACAGTTTCCTATTCTGAAAACTGTCATCTCTTTTATCCCTTTTTTTATTTTTAAGATGATTTTGACATTAATTTGTAAATTAATTTGTAAATTAAGGGTAGTTTCTTGAATTTGTATGGGAGCATTATCACACTGATATTTCAAATATTGCCTAAATCACAGCATGACCTTAAAGCCCTGCAAGCAGTAGCCTGAGCACACAGCCACTACAAAGAGTAATGAAGTTCACATGGCTGTTCAAACACAACTCTGTCCTTTTTGGTTTTGTAATAAAATAATTATATACATAGAGAAAACCATCTATACGGCTGCTTATTCTGCACAAAGCAAAACAATCTTAAGAAAAATAATAACCAGGAAAATCACCAAATGACAATATTTCTGATTCTGAAAGATAAATCTTGCACCCTTTAAAATTAGAGACAATTTATTTGTTGACATCAGTGGGGTGACATTTTTTAAATAAGAATGTGATTCGCTGTGTACTCTTCCATGACAGCACACAGTTGTTTATCTCTTTATCTTTAAATGGCAGGTTGTTAGTATTCATTTTTAAGGTAAATGCAAATCATCTTTCTCCCTATCTGCCCATGTATACAGATAGTCCCGTTCCTGAATTCTCTGTAACACTAGATGTGTTTATTCTTGTAACACTGACATGGGGTCAGGGAAGTACTCTTATTCTCAGAAGCACAGACTAAGAGAATCCCAAGGATACTAAAAGACCTAACCTCTCTTCCAGATCCCTCTTTGTAGGTCTGTATCTATGACACTGACATGAGGTGAGTACGTACACATGTGCAGGTCCAGGGTTTTATCAGCAAAGCATCTTGTCTTCCCTTTACTCTTTAGCCACAACCTCAATAATACCAAGGGATCAAAAAAATAGAAAGCTTTTCTAGGAATGGAAGGATGTTTCCAGACTGCTAAGTCACCAATAAGTTCTTTCAACAGCAAAAGAAATATGTTTATCCAATTGGTCCTGAAAGTACCCAGCTCCATGACAAAAAAAATTACACAATGGTACAGTATCTCGAATTCCCTGTCCCATGGTAACAGCATCTTAGAAGCAGCTTGTTGGGACTGGGTGCGCGATGGCGACACCTTGTGAGCAATCCAGACACCTCGGGGTTGAAGAGGGTGTCTCTGCAGGGTGCACAAGGCATGCGCGTGGGCATCCAGCAGGGGCCAATCGAGTGTTGCTATCCGGCGCGTGAACAGTGTTGTCAGACCAATCAGAAGTTGTTATGATGCTCGTGCTTGTTCAAGTTTGTTATATAAGCAGTGTGTTAACAGGCAATAAATGGAATTAGCTGGATCATACTGGTCGGCTCAGAGGTGTCCGTGACTCCCGCATCGCGACAGCTTCTTATGACAAACAATATCTGAAAGCATATGAGTATCTATGGGAATCAGTGCACAGTAAATTTCCTTAAGTTTTTTCATGGGACATAAAGTAAAATTTTCTACAAGTCTAAAATGTATTTCCACATGGAAAAGAAACCCCTGTCACATTCTGTAGAATTTTGTAGTTCTATTAAAAGCCTATAAAATTTATAAGTTTCTGAAAAAAATCCTTCCTTAACATTTTTCTAAGCAAGGCAGAATAGTGATTAAGACTAAAAAAAAAAAAAGAGAGATTTTCTCAAAGTGAGAGCAATAAAACAAAAATATTAAGTCCCTTTCATATTTATTTTCTAAAGTCTACTGAAAAATATGAACCTTCCAAGTCTTTTACACTTTTTTTCAGTGAAGCTATCATATAAGGCAGAAAAATAGTAGAACAGGAAAGGAAAGGAATAAAGTATGTCACAACTGTCACTGGAAAGTTTCTTGACTCTTGCAGTTTTAGGAACTATTTAATAATTTCTTGTGCTGCGTAAATGAGTAGAAAATGTAGACACTATTCCTGAAATAATCTTTGATTAATCTTCCATTGATAATAACTCAGACTAATATCCCATTGAGGTATTTTTCTTCCACTTTCCCCTGAGCTTCCAGTAAGATTAATGTGTGAATATAGCATGTTTGCTTATTTGGCTTCACAGTGGTCACACTTGGAGGCAAATTATTAATATTTGTAAAGAAACTGTGGTAACAGAAGGCTCTGTGCTGGATTCGCTGTCTAGGAACACATTTCTAAGTCTCCAAATACTCCAAAATGTTAAATTTTTGAGTGTCCCAACAGTCAACGCTGGAAACCAGTGGCAGCAGTTTCACAATTTTTGGTCTGTGTACTTCCACACCTTTGAAAACTCTACCAGCGTTAGGATCCCTCATAAAATGAACTGAGGTTTATCTTGTACATCTTCCCTGAACACCTCCAGAGCATGACCTGAAAGTAAACACAAGTCTGTTCTTAACACCTGTACTAACCTTTTCAGGCTGGGTGTCAGTTTTTCTTTGCCTGTGCTTGCATCAAAACATCTGTCATTTCCAGGTGTGCTTATCTTAACCATTTCATTTGCCTTGTGCTGTGATGTGAACCACCTAGCAAAGCAGGCGTTGCCAGACTGCTCCTGTTTCCACTGAAGCTTACAGCTGAGAATAAACCCATGTGAATCACTGATACACAGCAGCTTGAACCTGGGAAGTATCTCACACGCCCCACTGGCTATAGCGGATAATCATCAGTGCATCATCCACCTGACTAAGCACATGGTGTCACCACTCCTATATTTCCTCTGTAAAGCTAGCAATGTGTGTTCTGGGGTCACATACTATCTGCAATGAAACTTTAACCTGGACCACAATGTGGTCCTGTCTCTCAGACTCTGATGCAGTTTATGGGGGCAGTCCTGTATTCACCAGGCAGGGAAACAACACACAGTTAAAACACCTCTTTGCTCCTTGGTTTCTGACTAAGGCCTCTCAGTCACATGAAGTGTATTGATCGATTTGCCATCAGGAAGATGAAAAATGTGTTATAGCTCTACACTTTGTCCCCCTGGCTTCAGTGGGACTAAGTGGATGAGATGATTCTTCACGATTTAAGTCAGATACTGTGGAACAGGGAAACGTGTGTTACAAACAAGGATGTAATTCTGCAGTCACTCAGCCTAACTAATTGCATGAGGGGTCATGGCCAGATCAGTTTTCCAACCTAAATTCTTTTATTGCTTGAAAGAAATGAATCTAAAGCAGAAACCAGTATCTATTCTCTAGATATAGATTTATTTTCTGCTTTGCAGTTCTCAGGAATACCTCCTGAAATAGTGAACTTTTCCAAATGTCAGTTAAAAGGTTCTCTGATTTCTTTGCTCACTTCCTAAAACTAATGTGTGTGTGTGCTCTCTGGGCTTGTTGCTTTAGCTATCCCTGCCTGGCCACTCTGTAAGCAACTCCTTTGTTCACGCTTCTGTCCACTATTATCTTTTGTGCTTTCCCTGCTGCCTTTCAAAGATTGACCCATGACTTCATCAGAAAAAAAGTAATGCTTTACCGATAAATTAACAGTTGATACAAAATTTTTGTAAATCTTGGAAGTTTGTGGTTTTTCTCTTTTGTTTATTGAGTACATATGGATTTGAATATTTCTTACCTTTGAGATTTCAATTTATCATTTGCTTGCTTTTATCTCCTTTTACTACTTCTTAAAAATCTCTTGGTTGCCTTCAGGGCTTTGTGTCTCCCTTTTTTCCAATGGCATTTGCATACATCTATCTCTTCAAGCACAAATGCTTAAGATGTAGCAGAACAAAGACTCTATATGCAGGATCTTGATACAAAAAGACATTCTAAATAAACAATATACTTTCTCTTTCTTTTCTTTTTTCCCTTCATTGATAACTTGGACATTGTGAGAACAGAATTGATTTCTGAGGAAAGTAAGAGTTTTGTTCTAGTGGTGGGGAGGGAGCACTGCCTGGAAATTTTGTGTTAATAGCAGTTCCTGAAACAAGAGGGTTGAATCTACTAAAAAGAGTGCAGTGTCAAAAACGGAAAGGAATATTCCATTCTTATCCATTTGATCCTGACACTTCAATGACACCACTTGCCTATTTATATGAAAGGAACATTCATACACATTTCTTTGGCATCACGACTGAATTTGATTCCTTCTTCTCTCTCTTTTGGAAAGATGAAGCAGAATCAAAGTTGAGAAACTAAGTCATGGGTGAGTGTCTTAAAGTGGAAACAATGCTATTACCCTCAACTGGGACGTCTAAACAAAGCTAGAAAAGATACAGGCCAAAGACACATTGTAAGAACGTATTCCAAAACATAGTTTAGATAACCTCACAGGTGTTCCCCAACTGTTAGTGGAAACACCAAAAGATCTTGCAAGTTACATGCTTCCACTTTGTACATGTTTTGTCGTTTGTCTCTAATCCTTAGGATACCACAGTAACTTGTTTTCTGCAGCTGCCATTCTCGTCTGTGTTGTTGAGTACTCACTTGTGTGAATAATCTTCCACAGGCTCTGTAAAAGTTAGCATTAACTTCTGTTTATGTTGCTGGCACCCACTGCACCAGTCTCCAGATGATATAAGACTGCTAAGCCACACAAAGAACATTTTTATGTCTAAAATTGAGCAATCTCACAGAAATGAACGGCACATACCCTTTGATCAAGATGAATGCACAAACAAAAATACAGGTTCTGTAATCTGGCTCTGAGCTGTTTGGGGGTTTTTCTGGCAGCCTGGAATTTAATTGTGGCCTGGCTGTTGATATCTGAAAATTTAAATCCTGTCTTATTTCCTCTATGTACTGTTGAATATCAGCCAAGTTTCTCTTTACTTGTTTCACATTCTTTCAAAGTCCACTACCCTCCAAGCCCAGTATATTGGGATTGCCTTCTCTGCAGGCCTTCCTCAGCATGTTAAACTCAATGATAGAAGAGAAGAACAAAGAGCCAATGTGCTAAAAGCAGGCTTTTTATGATATATGTTCGAAAAGGATCTTTGAAATTTCAATGAGCTAAAATTGCATGCACGAAGCAGCCTGCTTTCCTGAGGTCATCAGCAAGGTGAACTATTCTCATCACAACACAATAAAAATGCCATTGTTTTATGTATAGCAATTCGGTAGTACACTCTACCTTGTGGTAAGTAATTTGTCCAAGAATAAAAGCTAAGTATTATCACTATACTTTTTATATGATCATTCCTGTTTGAGGAATCTTACAAGCCAATCAGAGGTAAAGAAGGTAAATGTGAAGAGAACTAAAATAATAAAAAAATGTCAGAAAACAGCACAATATGGAGGATCAGAGGAAAAAAAAATAAAGATAACGGAAAGCACAGGACTGTAAAAAACTGAAACTGAACAGACAAATTTTGCTTAACATCATTAAGGGACCTAAAATAGTTAAAACCTGTCATTACTGAATTCTACATGGCATAAAAAGATTTTTAAGTGCTTTAATGGTACCATGATCGACAGCAGTGTCCAGCCCATGAGAAAAATGCTTTCAGTTCAGATTCATGTCCTGAACAGCAACTGTTGGTGGAGGCTGAGGGAAGAGTATTAGAGTTATGCCATGACAAAACCATGTTTCCTCCATACACTTTCTCAGTTCCAGAGGTTTGTTACTCAAACCCAAGCCCAAGGTAATTTGTATGAACAGCCAGGAAACAGCTTTTTTCCCCCATGTCTTAGCATATTTTTAATACAATTAGGCTTTTTTTTTTTTTTTGCACACACTACATCATGTGGCAAAGATTCCCCTGGTTTAGCTGTGTAGTTCATTCAGAGAAATCACAATGAAATGCAGGAACTCCATTTTCACTGGGCATTTGATTCAAGATTTTGAAATTATCTCTAATATTGAACATTGTTTCAGTTATCCACAAATCTTAGAGTATTCAGTTACCATCTATTTTAAGGATAAAGAAAAGGTTTGATCATGCTTCCTACACTTCCTGTAGGAAAAACCAGGCAACATTTTTTTTTTTTTTTTTTAATATGTTCACAATACATTTAAGCAAACATCAGAAAGAGTAAACCTACAGTTCCTGTAACACATAAGTCTGTGCAGGCTTTTTGGCTTCTATATTCAAATGGCTGTGAATTCTGTCTTTTAACAAATCTTGGAATCATAGAATCACAGAATCATAGAATCAGCTAGGTTGAAAAAGACCTTTAAGATCATCAGGTCCAACCTTTACCCCAAGACTGCCAAGCCCACCACTAAACCATATCACTGAAGGCCTCATCTACATGGTTTTTGAGCACTGCCAGAGATGGTGATTCCACCACTGCCCTTTGCAGCCTGTTCCAATGCCTGAGCACCCTCTCTGTGAAGAAATTTTTCCTAATATCCAATCTAAACCTCCCCCGGTGCAGCTTGAGGCCATTACCTCTTGCTCTATTGTTTATTGCCTGGGAGAAGAGACCAGCCCCCACCCTACTACAATCTACCTGTAGAGAGTGATAAGGTCTCCTCTGAGCCTTCTCTTCTCCACACTAAACAACCCCAGTTCCCTCAGCCGTTCTTCATAAGACTTATTCACCAGACCCTTCACCAGCTTTGTTGCCCTTTTCTGGACCCGCTCGAGCACCTTAATGTCTTTCTTGTAGAGAGGGGCCCAGAACTGAACACAGGATTCAAGGTGCAGCCTCGAATCAGTCCCCTCACATACAGGGGGATGATCACTGCCCTGGCCCTGCTGGCCACACTATTTCTGTTACAGGCCAGGATGCCATTTGCCTTCTTGGCCGCCTGGCACAAGCTGGCTCATGTTCAGTGGCTGTCAATCAGCACCCCCAGGTCTTTTTCTGCTGAGCAGCTTTCCAGCCACTCTTCCCCAAGCCTGTAGCATTGCATGGGATTGTTGTGGCCCAGATACAGGACCTGACACTTTACCTTGTGGAACCTCATCCCATTGGCCGCTGCCCATTGATGCAGCCTGTCTAGATCCCTCTGCAGAGACTTCCTTTCTTCAGTTCATCAACATTCTCAGCCAACTTGGTGTCATCTGCAAATCTACTGAGGGTGCACTCGAACCCCTCATCCAGACCATCAGTGAAGACATTAAACAATGCTGGACCTAACACCAAGCCCTGAGGGACACCACTAGTGACTGGTCACCAAACGCTGCTTTTCCCATTTTTCAGAGCCAGAGGAATACTGCAGTAAGACAAATAGAGACACCCACACTCAGCAACTCAATTATTCTAGATGAAATTTTATGAATAGATTCAAGTCTTTGACCACTTAATGATGATTGAGTATTTCATGCCACCTCTCATTAGTGAAAACGGACCCCCTGAGCAAATTGAACTTACCTCATTGAGCACTCACCCTCCCAGGGCAGCATATTGCACATTGCTGAAGCTGATCTAATGCAGGCCTTATATTACTTCAATGTCATGCATTCAGTAACCATTTCTGAAGATTCATGAATGGCAAAAAATCAACTTACATAAAGCTCTTCCTTAGAAAGTTTGCCCCCTCTGTGAACAAAAAATCTCTCTAAATGAGTTTATTTTTTTAACTGAAAGTGTTAGGGCCCGATTGCAGCCAGTATTAAAAATGAAAAATAAAAAATAAAAAGAAATAGAACAAGGGCTGTGCTGAACTCTGAATTCAATGGTTTTGTATCTCTGCTGCATGTTTTGGCCCTTGTGAGATGAAGAGACCTGTAAACCAGGTAGACTTTGAGCTGTACAGCAAAAGTGTATATCAGGGTCAGCCAGGGAGACTCAGAATCTATTGCCATCTCTTTAGGTGCCATCTGTGAGGTACTGCTTAAGGCTTGAAACCATGAACTGTCCCTTGAACAGAGCTATTTGTACAAGGAAAAGCAGTTTTCAGGAACAGGCAAACAAAAGAACCATGAGGTATGTCTTCACAGAAATTCTTCAACACCTTGCTTGGTCTTCTTTCAGCAAAACATTCATACGTGAGACTGTCTCATTTGGATTTTTTATTGCCACTTTAATTTATGCATCACCATCTTTTTATATTGAATGAGGTTTTCATCCTAGCTATGTTCCCAAAGTACCAGTGATACAGTAATGGCGCACCGCAGGACTGAGAAATGTCAGGCCAAGGTTCATGTGATCCTGGTGAAAATTTGCAGACGGGCTCTTGCAGAACAGATCTTTTTGGCAGATTCTGACTAAAAGCCAAGTGCAGTTTGAGTACAAAAAACAAACAGTGTTTAAAAAAGTTACCTCCTGAATGATGTCTTTACTAACTCAGTTATGAACTTTATGAGCTATAACTTGTGCGCTATGTGCTAGGTTCAGCTGCAACAGTTTTTTTTCTCCTTAGTAGCTGGTGCAGTGCTGTGTTTTCGATTTTAGTCTGAGAAAAATGCTGATAACACCCATGTTTTTAGTTGTTGCTAAGATATGCTTTCTCTGATCAAGGACTTTTTGATTCTTATGCTCTGCCAGTGAGGAGGGGCATGAGAAGACAGGAAGAAGCAGAGACAGGACACCTGACCCAAACTAGCCAAAGGGGTACTCCATACCACAACACATCATGTCCAGTATATAAACTGGGGAGCAGATCGCTGCTTGGGCTGGGCTGGGTATCGGTTGGCAGGTGGTGAGCAATTGTATTGTGCACCACTTTCGTTTATAGTTTTCCTTTTTCCTTTTTAGTTTTCATATTCTCTTCCCTTGTTATTTCCCTTAGCATTATCATCATTGGTGGCAGCAGCAGTGGTTTTGTGTTATACCTTAGTTACTGGACTGTTCTTATCTCAACCGGTGGGATTTACATTCTTTTGATTCTCTTCCCCATCCCTCTGGGAGTGGTAGAGGAAGAAAGGAGAGAGTGAGTGAGCAGCTGCGTGGTTCTGAGTTACTAGATAGGTTTAAACCACAACAGCGTAGAAAGGGACAGAGTCAGATCTACAGGAAAATAATAGGCTTTTGGACAAATAAAATTCTAGGGCAAAGCTACTGAAAATAATACCTTTTCAGACAAAAAGGCAACTTTTCAGTGTTTCTTTTGAGCTGATTCAAAGCAGCTGTTTGCACGGCCATATCCTTTTAGCTTAAGCCTCGCACTTAAAAAAGCAAGAACAGACATTTCTCCTTGTTTAGGGTAGATTTCCATCTTCCTTTGCAACCCAGCAGCTTTTCTTCTTATAGCCATAATAATTTTCCTCATGTGTTTCCTGGTGTTCTTTGCTCTAAGATGTAAATTAGAATATATATTTTTTGTTCATTAAGAAACAGAGCTCACTACTTCATCACCAACACAGCAACTGCCAACAAGTAAGAAACCCTACAGGTTCAAGTGAAAGCTCTGCTCTAGATGGATGGGAAGAGTATCAGTCAAAAGAGCACAAACTTGCCTTAGCTGCACAAACTTCCAATCAACCAATAAATTCCAGAAGAAGAAAATGTACTAATAATGAGGAGTAAATATTTTTCAAAACAGGGTTCTATCTATCTACATGAACTCCCCATCTCCTGCAAGCCACACATCATGGTTGCCAAGCCAAGTTTTTCACACGCCACATTTTCCAGTTCTGCAGTGCTACAGTGACTAAGAAAAAGGGTGATGGCTGGAATCAGGCAAGTTCTGTTAGACTTTTTATTATTAGTTCTCTTAATCATATTCTCATACAAAAGTAATTTAACCATGAGATAAGCAGCTATCTTTGTGATATGTGCCCACATAAACTTTTTCATACTATTAATAACTGAAGCCAATCTCAACATTAAACAAAGTGTGCAGCCTGTTCCACAGCAGTGACACACACTAAAAACAAAAAAAAATTCATTACAAATTTTCTAATATAGATTTTCTTTTGGCAAAATAAAAAAGCCTGTTCATATACTGATGATTACCTGACATTCAGTCCCACTTCTCTTATTTGCTTGTGAATATCCCAATGCAATAAACACACAGAGATATTGCAGGCTGAAGTGTTAGGGTACTTTGTTACAGTGTAAGATAAAACAGTGGTTTAAAACATTACGGGAATTTTGTCTCCCTTTTCAGAATACCTGTAACTTAAATATATCACGAAGAACTGACAGTTTCATCTAGGTAAAGGATATGAAAATTTAAAATCTTTTATTTTTTTACAAGGATCTAATGTAGAAATGTACTGAATGGACTGGTCTCTGGGGTTTTTTTTATAACTATTTAATACTTCTCTTGACCTGTCATACACATAAAAAAGCAAGCTACAGTTGGAAACCCTATACAGGGTCCTAATATTCAGTTGAGGTTGATGACATTTGCTAAGTGACTTTCAGTAACTGTTATGCAGGTTCACACTATGAAAGAGTCCATTAGAGCTAATCTGCATTATCTGGGTATTTCAGATCTCAGCAGAACGTCAAGGTGAACCAGATTTATTAGTTTATTTCCTTTTTTTTTTTTTAAGTCTACAATTTCAGCCAAATTTACTAAGGAAAGTAAAGCCATTGCCAAATATCATTCAAAAAGTGACAGAAGGAAAGGAAGTCTCCTACAGGCCTTACAAAAACAGGTGAACAGCTACAAGGAAAAGATCTTATGACATAATATTAGATGCTGGAAAATCAACGTAACAGGAAAAAAACAGAATGCCTGAACAGCATGGAAATCTTCAGCTAAAATTTGCAGTCAACAAGGCAGGGTTGTAGACCCTCATGAGCAGCAAAGGAAAAAGACCTTTGTTAGGTCTTCTGGGTTTTGCTGTTATATGTCTAGCACTTAAAAATCCTTCACTTATAGATTTCTTGTTAAGACTATACAACAGGACTGCTTAGAAAATCTGCTTATTCTAGGTTTTGTTTTGACTTCATTTAGTAACCAAGTATTTGGTGTTTTCCACAAACCTAGTGGAGCAGCCCTTATTTTTTACCTTTCCCTGGTTTCTGCAAACCACTGCAGTTCTCAGCTGCGGATGCAGAGCTGGCTGGAAACCTTAAAGTGCAGAACTCCAAAAATTAACCCAGCAGACCTAAAATTACATATCTGTGTAAACAATTAGTAGCCCTATCTGAATAGGTTTCCTTATATTCCTTTGCACTTTGACCTCCAATAAACCAAAGTTCCAATAAAAACAATATACCACCTCTGATTTCCTTCACAGCTGGCTGTGATCTTATATTAATCATTAAGCTCTCATTTTCTCTTCCTTTTATCCCACAGGTTATAAACACAAACAGAAATGAGTAATTGGCAATGTGTGACAAAATGGTGACTCTTTGGCTGTACATTCTGCAACATAAAATATCATGTTCTTTCTTTCTCTGCTTGTCTCTTTCTCTGCTTTTTCCTATTATGAAGTCAATTCCTACAGTAATGCTTAGGGCAGAGTGTAGCATTGCAGGGCCTAGACAGAAAATGATCTCCCATCTGGTTCCTTACTAATATCCTTAAGCAGATAAGCTTGCAGCTCTGAAACTGTGTTAAGTTTCTCATGCAGCAGCTACTATCTGTAGTAATACATGCTCTGTGTATAGCTTCCTTTTTAATTTAAGGGGAGGAGCAGTGTCACAATGAAGCAAAATCCTACAAAAATATCAAAACCACTTGGGAACAGGAAAAAAGTTATCCTGAAAGAAAATTT
The DNA here is from genome assembly GCA_009867235.2 of Psittacus erithacus. NCBI lineage: Eukaryota > Metazoa > Chordata > Aves > Psittaciformes > Psittacidae > Psittacus > Psittacus erithacus. Next base: position 17,456 of record WYDI02032366.1, read on the forward strand.
CTAACAGGCTGGGTTTTATAATCAACTTAAGACATTTGAATTTTCACACCATTGTGTATTTCTTGATTTATTTTCCAAAACAAAGGTGAAGATAATTGTTTGCTTCATCTGTGTGCCCTTATCATGCAAATATGGACAATGGGATGCAAAGATCTTCTTTTTTTTTTTTTTAAATGCTTCGATGAGGTGAAGTATTGTCAAGTATAAAGTGAAATCAAGACAAAATTAACTTCCAGCTACTGATTGGAAAGACTCTCAATGCAGCTGGACGAAAAAAAAAGCCAACCTGGATGCTAATATGTGTACAGATGGGATGTTTGGACTACAGGGCAGGCAAACTCCAGTAGAAAGCAAAATATTTTTAAGAAGCCCTAGAATAAAACCAAAAAAGGTGTTTCTGCATTAATGCTTCCAAACTCTTCAAGAAGTTATTCCAGCTCCAATGAGACTAGATCTTTCCCGAGGAAGCAGCAAGGTTTGTATCAGCCATACCTTATACTAGAGAAAATGAATTATAAAGATTATGGAAACTATTTTAGAAAGGAATTATTTTTGTAGAGAGGATTAGATTATTTGAGGAAGGCAACTCTCTTTACACACAAGATCTATTAATGCTAATAATTAGGAACTAGAACTGCATTGCTCCCCTACCAGAGATGGTTGATTTAAATCACCTGTTTGCAAATACTCTGTAAATTTTTAAAGCTCAAGAATTAGTTCTTACAATTTCTGTTCATGAATGCGATAGTCCTTTGGAGAATGCAAATATTTCTAATTTGTTTAATAGGATCAGGGTACTTTAAAAGAGCTGCTTTTTTTTTAGTTACTTTATGTTTTCTTTGGACAACTGAGGACTGTAATGCTATCAAAAAATTAGACTAATTTCTGACAATATTGTATTTTCTTTTTGCTAAAGGAAATCATAATTGTCACTATTTACTGCTAAATTTATGTATGTCTCTCTTTGTGAAGACAGTCCAAACCCATAAGGGGAAGATGCAGCTTGTCTGCTCAAGTCCAGAAATGGCTCATGCCAGCCCCTCATAGGACTGTGGCTCTCTCCTGCTCCAGTGCTGGCTCCTGGTGCTTCCATGACCACTTTAGTCCAAGATTAACCCAAATTTCACCCAAATTCCTCCTTTGCTCTATTTCTGAGAGGAAGAAGTGTTAGTTGTTCCCTTGCTGAGACAACAACAGGCTGAGTGTGCTTTTCCTTCACCTGGTCTGCAGCCATCCCCACAGGCTAACAGAGAAATTGAAGTTATTTTCTGCCTGCATGGGGCAAGTATGGTCAGTCCTCACAGCCGAGCTTGTCTCCACAAGTTCTCAATTACAATGTCACTAGGATGAAGATGAGCATCCTTACTGCCAAGACCAGCTAGGAGGCAGGGAATGCTGGTGCCTCCCTCCTGGGTGATATTATTATCTGCAGACAATTTAGCCCTCTTCCCTACTGGAGCAGAGCAGGAGGATTTGCCATTCAGAGCTGGTTTTGGCTGAGACAGGATACCTGGAGAACCACCATTGCTTGTCCAGCCTCCTGCACTCAGCTGACTTTGGGCACAATAGTACTGAGCTGGTTGTTTTTTCCGGGTGGATGCCTAAGCTTCAAGCCAGAGTCAAATACAAAACTATGCAGCTGGCAGCAGGTCTCTGGTCTCAGCCTTTGCACAATGCTTTGGTGGTGGCATAGAGCATACACAACTGAGTGGACATTTTATAAGTTCCTCAGAAAGTCAGTAAATAGGTAATAAAGAGAAAAATCAACATTTTTAACTGTTTTATAACTCAAACTAAACTGAATTTTACAGGATTACAAAAAGAAAAGAAAGATAACTTTTGATCAGGGCCCTTCTGCCAGCCAGCTAACAGAGAAGCAATGCCCATGAAAGTGCTGTTGCTTCTCAAAGGAGTAACACTCCCATATCCTAAACAGGAATCGAGTAGACTGATAAAGACGAGAAAATACTTCTATAATAACAGCCAGGGGTAAAAAATAATAAAAGGCTTTCTAAAATCAATGTCATCAGGTGTTGTGGTTTAGGCTTAGTCATAAATTAGAAAAGCCTGTAACCTGCTTGTTCCCCCTCGCCACCTGTATTCTCCCCCCCCCGCCCAATCCTGGAGGGATGGGGAG
>WYDI02032367.1:0-13754 GCA_009867235.2 Psittacus erithacus
CCAGCGTATCAACCGAACCACACAGCTTGGTGTCATCGGCAAACTTGCTGAGGGCACACTCAATCCCACTGTCCATGGCACCGACAAAGATTTTGAGCAAGATCAGTTCCTGAAGAACACCACTGACTGCAGGTCTCCAGCCATTGACCACAACTCCTTGCATGCGGCCAGCCAGCCAGCTCTTTATCCACCAAGTGGTCCATCTATCAAATTGATGTCTCTCCAATTTAGAGACAAAGATGTCATGTGGCAAAATCATATGAATAATCTAATAGTTTAGGCATCCCCTGAACGGAGCAAATCAATTTCAAACTTCCACAGCAATGAATATTCAATTACATGCAGTGAAACAGCTTCAAGTATGATCAGGAAACAGATGTCCTCAAACAGCCCATACTTAGACTTCTGTGAGGTAGGAGGCTTGCATGCCATTTTATGTTCCAGACTAGAGAAGGAGATTCCAGCCACGTTCTGTCACATCTCATGTGGATATTAGCATCCACTGTGCCCATTATTATGGGGTTAGAGTGGACGAAGAACATATGACTTCCATTTCAGTGTTTGATAGTGTGTCAAGATACCAAAGAGATAGGCATCATCCCATTTTAAATTATGCTTTTAGCTCCAAGAAGGCTTTTCTAGTAGTTTTAGATTTAAAATTTTGCTTTGCTTTTTGGCTCTGTCATGGAGTCTGCTATAGACTCACTTATACTAAGGATGTCTGTAAGTCTGCCCAGATTTGTTAAGTAGTGAATATAAACTGATGACAGATTACAGCTTAGAAAAGAAAAAATTTTGCTCTCTGGAACTGGGTTCTTTTGCCTCTTTGATCCAGTTGCTAACTTGAATCCAAGCAAAGCAGGATTTCACTTGAAGTTCTGTTTTGAACTACTTATGCTTCTAACACTTCCTTTGCTGAAGTTTTCTGGAGCTGGTTGCTGTCCAAACATAATGTATTGGTTTAATTTCACCAACAATATTTTCAGTCACATTTGGAAGAACCATTTCCTCCATTTAAGTAAAAAAATAATACATGACTATCTTTGGAATAGGTCTACAGCTGAGAGAAGAAAGTAGGAAAACAGTATTTCTTTCTGAGAAATGTTTTTGCATGTCCTGTTGGTAGTTGCTTTAGACTTGGATGAGTTAGGGGATGTTGACTGCATTTCCTGGATGATGTTTGCATTTTTATTGTGATATATATAGGAATTCCTTTGGAGGAGGGAGGAGGAAGCTGGTCTCTGAAAGACTGTTCGACTCCAGCCCTTACACAGAACAGAGCTTTTATCTTGTGTCCAGCCCCCAAATTCCAGCTCATGAATTTACTCATCTGTTTTCATTTACAAATAAAAAGAGAGCCTAAACATTTGCGCTGACAGTAGGTTAATAGTCTTACAGTTGTAAAGAAGCAATTACAAGAGGACAAACAACCCCAGGAATTTTCTATGTATCTCCTTGGCTCTCGCCTATAGTGTATATTCTCTGGGTCACCAGGTAAATGTAACTCTGTGCATAGGCTTGAGTCCCAAGTCCCAGTGTGGCCACAGTGCAGGAATCTCCTTGGAAGTACTTGTTACTGTATATAACCACTGATGCCAGGCTCCTTAAAGGGTTAGGATTTAGGCTCACCTAAAGGGTACCTAAGAGCACCTGCCCATGTAACCTATTATTATTATTTAAATTGCACTGAGTAACACTGTTCATTACTTTTCTCACAGCCTCTTTATGGGCTGCTCTTTGGAAGTTCCTTACATCACTGTGCCTGATGTCAGGGAAAGGCTTTTGAGTGCTCTAGGGAGATCTGAATAAAAGCTCATACAATAAGATACTTTCTTAGGAAAGACATATCAGTTAAGGAGCTTTGTACCTTGGACAGGTAGTTGCTGATTTGCTGTTTGCTAAAGATACAAAAACGGAGCTAACAAAAAGCATAAAACATGGTGTACTTTGAAGCTGTGATGTCTCATGGTACAGGATCATATATTTTCAAGCATTCATACTAGTTCCAGTTTTTCTGATGGAAGCAACAGCCATAAATTTTACAGGATTAAAAAAAAGAAAGTCTTGGCAGCAAGCTTCCTGAGGTGGTCATTCCCAACATTTCTATAGCTGGAACAGAAGTAAAAACTGCATTTAATGTATAGTCATTTAAAATGATAGTTAAAGTTATTTAAAATGATAGTTAAAGTTATTTAAAACGAAAGGCTAACTTACAAGCCTGGAAGAGAAAGAAAACAGTACATTTACGATAGCATGTTGTAGCAATTAAGAGTAAATCATAAGCCAATTCCTCCAGAAAGCCTCTAAGCTGCCACCACCCACCCCTACTCCTCCTCCATCTTCACCAGTTGCTTTTTTACTTGGTTATGGTGGTGCAAAGATCCTTCAGAGGGCCAAATTTCAGAACACATGATTTCAAGACACTAGGGAAAAGCCTAGTCCTTCATAGGCTTTCTTGGCCACTGCTAATGCCTACCTTTGGTATCTTGGCCACTGCTAATGCCTACCTTTGGTATCTTGGCGGCTCTGTAAGTACCAAGTATGCGCATGTCTCTCAACTGTTTTATGTGGGCTTCACCGCAATGCATGTTCATGTTGGCACAGGTAGTGTTGCACATACCTCGGTAACAGTGCCAATTCCAGATTTTTGTGTCCAGTTTGCAGTCCGGATGTGTTGTTGTGACATGGCTTTTATCATGTGTTACAAAACTTAAAACTGGTGATGCCAAGTCATCAGCTACTCTGTAGCGTGGGACTTCCTTGAGCTGCTTAATCTTGGGGCTAGTTGAAGGGAGTCAGGCTGTGCTGATCCTCAAATCCGAGAAGCGTTCAAAAGCTGTCACACAATGTTTTATGACATTGTAGGTGTAATGTTAAGTCTTGTGGAACATGACTTGAGGGATTGCATGTAAAACCAGAGCTGGAACTGGCTCAGCCTGGCGGCAGGCTCAGCAATAGCAGGACAAGGAGGCTTTGCGTCTTTGTCATAGCCAGCGCGCTTCCCTCTTTGCGTGCGAGCTCATATGTAGCATGTCCTTACCCTCTGAGAATAATCCATCCCCAGAGAGCAGCCGGCCGGAGAGCCGGGGGGGAGCTCCCGCAGGCTGTCTGTCCCGGCCAAGCCAGCCCAGGAGAGTGAGAGGGGACCGGCGGAGGACGCGCGCGGCACTGCGTGGACAGAGGCTGCCACCTGCTGAGCAGAGGCAGGGGACGGGTCTGCCCGCGGCTGGTTCTGCGCCGTCTAGGAGCGCCAGGAAGGCGCTGGCTGTTACCTCCCTTCTCCCCCGGACGCAGCCACCACCCCTGCCCAGGGCAGTGGTTTATAGTTTAGACAAGTTTAAAGGAATTTAAAGCTGAAGAGATTTCATTCAGAGGTTCTAAAGTACTGAGTGGACCACTCAGTGGATAAGGAATTGGCTGGATTGCTGCACGCAGAAAGTTGCGGTCAACGGCTCAATATTCAAGTGGAGGACAGTGGTAAGCAGTGTTCCTCGGGGTTTGGTGTGTTTAGACAGGTGCTGTCTAACATCTTTGTTGGTTACATGGACAATGAGATTGAGTGCATTCTCAGCAAGTTTGCCAACAACACCAAGCTGTGTAGTTCAGTTGAAACGCTGAAGGGAAAGGATGCCACTCAGAGGAACCTTGACACAATTGAAGGGAGGGGCCTATGCCATCCTCACGAAGTTCAACCAAGCCAAGTGCAAGGTCCTGAACATGGGCTGGGGCAGTCCCAAGCACAACTACAGGCTGGGGGAGACTGGATTGAGAGCAGCCCTGAGGAGAAGAACTTGGAAGTGTTGGTTGATGAGAAGCTCAACATGACCTGGCAGCATGCACTCACAGCTCAGGAAGCTGACTGTATCCTGGGCTGCATTAAAAGAGGTGTGACCAGCAGGTCAAGGGAGGTGATTCTGCCCCTCTACTCTGCTCTTGTGAGACCCCACCTGGAGTAAAAGTGGTTTCAGCTCTGGGGTCCCCAACACAAACAGAACATGGACCTGCTCAAGCAAGTCCAGACAAGGCCACAAAGATGATCAGAGGACTCTAGCACCTCTTCTGTGAACACAGGCTGAGAGAGTTGGAGTTATTCAACCTGGAGAAAGAAGACTCTGGGGACACCTTATAGCAGCCTTTTAATACCTATAGGGAACCTACAGGAAAGCTCGAAAAGGACTTTTTACAAGGGCAAGTAGTGATAGGACAAGAGGGAACGGTTTTAAACTGAAATAGATTAGACATTAGGAAAGAGTTCTTTACTGTAAGGGTGATGGGACACTAGAACAGGTTTCCCACAGAAGCTGTGGGTGTCCCATCCCTACCGGTGCTCAAGTCCAGGCTGAATTGGGCTTTGAGCAACCTGGTCTAGTGGAAGGTGTCCCCACCCATGGCAGGGGGTTTGGAACTAGATGATCTTTAAGGTACCTTCCAACACTAACCATTCTATCATCCTATGAATTATTTAACGACCACTATCCACTCTCGGGTAAATGAGAGGGCACTGTCAGGGCACTTATGCCCCCTTGTGTCCCAAATTACAGGAATAGGTGGTGTCCTCGTATCTTAAAGACAAAACTTGAACCTCAAAACCCTTTGAGAAAAGGGCCTTGTAGCACTCTGTCTACCTTAAAAGTTGTGCTTTCAGTTTGGAAAGGAACTTGAACTAAAACCACTGAAAAGCTATTCAGAAAACACTTACTGTACAATACTTTTGTGATTGTTCCCACATCCCTCGCAATTCTCAACCACAGCTCTGTACTAGAGACTCGATAAACATGGTGAGCACTGTTCCTCTTGCTAGCAGTGGGATAGCAGGAATGTGATTTTCCCTTTCAAGTCCAAAATCAAAGTATCAACAAACAGTAAGACAGGAATGTGAGTTTTGAGGTTGTATCTTCCCTCAGAAAAACTAATTCCAAGGCTTTATCCAATACAGTTTTATTCTTTTCACAAATTAGTTTGCATTGTTTTCCTTTCGTCTCCTCCATATAGGAAATATGCCTACAGCTATCTCACACTTTAATATGCTTGTCATGTGCTGAAACATTTCAGACTCTTTGTACTCAGCACTTCATTCTTCAGCCATGTGTTTTCAAGAACTGGCAGCCTGCAGGATGACTTTAAAAATCAGTTATTTCATGTTGCAGCAATCCTGTATCACAGAGCTATCTTGAGCTGCTCTTGCTTTCTCCTGGTGCCACACTACAATAATGACCCTGTTTCTGTCTTCTCGCAGGTGCTTGTTTGACTTGTGGGACAGCAGAAGTTACTCTGCAGTCTGCAGTGTGGGTGAGCAGCAAAACAGCTTGTGGAATTTCTGAATGAACCCTGGCTCCTGTGATCACTTTCGATTCTCAGGACTGAAGGAAGAAGGTCCTCCTAGCCTTTCATTTCTGTGTTCCTGTTCTTCTATTGTTGTTTTTAAATAACAATTGCTCTGGGTTTGCTATTTAAATAACAAATGCAAGTGTTTTTGCGAATCTTTGGCTTCCTGAGGAAAGAGCTTCCTCTTTGTAATTTGCTCTTAAAAATGTGCCAAGTCATTCCCTGGGCAAGTTTCTGTTTCTATTTCCACTTGCTGTTCTGATGCTGGGTTACCGTAAATCAGCAGAGTCTCGTATTGGGGTTTTTTTTGTTTGGATTTTTCTTTGTGTGTTGGTTGGGTTTTTTTTGGTTCCCCTCATGAGCCCTGGTTTGAAAACGGGGCCAGAAGCAGGAGGCAGTGGAAAGCTGGGTGTATTTCCATGGGCTGGCAGAAATAGGTCACTTTTGATCCCAGGTCCAGGTACTTTAAGTTTGATCAGATGGCTCTATGCTGCACTGCAGACTTCAATGTAGACATACACCCACTCCTTTGGAAAACCAACTGCACAATACAATCAATCCCCTTATTTGATGCACAGTGTTCCAGTTGAGAAAAAAATTGTGATGCATGCTAACCACTAGAGTTAATGGCAGTCTGAGTTCAGCCTTGCAGCTCTTGCAGAAGTAGAATATGACTCAAGGACTTTCTTTTTCAGCTGTCCTCATTATACCGAGGTTGGGCAATGCCAGTGTGACGAAAGAAGGTTTCATTCTGTTTCGCTGCCACAAATTTATGAGGTTTGGTAAGTCTGTTTTAAGATCTGCCTAGTTCAGACCAGTTCTACAAATTGATCCACTGAAGCCCTGAGAGGTAGACAACCTTAGTTTCTGCTGGCTGGATGCCTCACTCTGAGAGATGAAGCCAGAAGCTATGAAAAGCCAAAAGTCAAGTTAAGCACTAGCCAACGTAACATACCTTTAAGCTACATTTGTGCCTTCCTGGGTGGGACATGGTACAAGCCTGTCTACCAGGACATGTGAGAGCATGGAGCTTTCCTTCCTTCCTGTCTTGGCTGTGCTTCTGCTGAACTGCAAGCTAGGAAAGATGGCAGAGCCTACGCAACTGCCATGCTGCTTTTCTGAAAGGCAGACATTTTATTCTCTTACATATGTAGAGCCTGGCCAGAACATGGCAATGAGCAGCACACTGTTGCAGTGTGTCAGATCTGTACACAGTTAGAACAGACACAAGTCACTTATGCAGTGCTATGCCTTAATCAGTTCATAGGTGCGTAGATCTGGTGTATGGCTATTAAACCATCCAGCTACAGCAGCCTGAAGGCTTTCCTTTGAAAAGCAGCACAGCGTGGGGATTTTGGCAGTATAGTAGTGGCAAGCTGATTGATTAGACAGAAAGGTTAGAGGCAAGAGACACCAAAGTGGGATGGAAGGTTTTTCTGACTGCTTAGTACCTGTGTGGTGTTTGAGACCCGGGGAAGAGCTGTACAACTTAAACTGGATCTGAGCTTGCCAACTTCTGCCCTTCAGATCTTTTACTGGTCAAGTCTACGAAAGGCTTAAAAATTTTGAAGCTAATCCAAGGCCTGCCTTTCCTTCCAGGCTCCCTCTTAATGCACAGATTTCCAGCTGGTGTTAAGGTGCACACACTGCCCTTCGAGGCACCTCTCTCCTAGAAATATGACCTCTTGGAGCGATGCCTCGTGGCTGTGGGTGCCCTGCATTGCCCAGAGGCTGACTGCTAGCACCTGGTACCCTGCTGCCAGACCTGCCCTCCTTTCCACACCCCCAGGGCTGGTGCCAGCGCTTGGACTCTACCCAGCACCAGCACACTCTGGCTGGCACATGGGAGCAAGCCCAGGCAGCCCCCTCATGTTCTGGCTGAGTCTTGACTCAACTGGAGATTCTTTCAATCTATGGAACTGGTGCTGGAGCTAAAGAAGAAAGAACCCCTGTTCCTTGCATGACCTGAAAAAATCCAACCTTTCTACCGAGGACTCCTCTGCTGTTGAAAGACTTTGTGAGACTTTGCATAAATGGGTGTGTGACTGGAAAGGCCTCACTGCAAAGCAGCCAGCGCTGCTGGGTGTTTGCATGTGGGAGCAGAGCCCTCTGTGATGGAAGAAAGGTGAGGTGAGTTTTTTCAGAAGAGCGGTCTCTCTGTGATTTACTAATCTGAGTAAAAGAAAACCTAAAAATGACATCTGTAGTGTGCATGATAAGAAGGAAAGATGGAAGCCACGCACTACCTGGATTTTTTATTTAATGACACAGATGTTTTCATTGTATCAGTTCCTACCTTAGAGGAGCTAGTGTTGCACATTTGCTTATGGAGACCTCATAGCTCCTGCAGGTTGCCTTCCAAAAACCATGGCGCTGCTGCGCTGCTTCAGCTCCTGCTTCTTTGCAGGCTTTTAGCATTAGAAAAGGCTTGCAATCATTGCAGAGCATGAGGGACATAACTTTTACTTAGCACTGTGAGTTTTTACATGGAAAACTTGCACACTTGTATACATATAAATACATACACATAAACAAAACTCCGTATACACACGCAGAGGTACTTTTTTACAAGGGAGAAATTCCATTTACAGTAGCCTAGGATTTAATTACCCGGCAACACCTTTGTAATGCAATACTATTCAAAATCAATCAGGTGTATATTAGACAATTTTTTGTTGTTGTTCAAGTATTCTTCATGATATTTTTCACAGAATCTTAACACCAGAGATTCCAGTTTGAAAAATGCAACGTCCCACAAGTTTCATGTAAGCAAAACATTACAACACTTAGGTAACACAGGAGCATACCATATCATTATTTCTTGTTCCTATAGCTGGACACTTATATAGTACCTTTTAGTAAGTAAGCCATTAAACTTCTTCACCCAGTTCTTAATAACCAAAAACTCCCTTTATTTAAAAGGAGAGACATTGCTACAAAAATCATAATTACTCCTTGCTCATATTACAACTTCCTTGAATCAATCAAAACTGCCAATGAAAATGGCATTTAAAAGCTCTGTTATTTACATTATTAGAAAATACCAATTCAGTCAAATCACTCTGTGCTATGTCTCTTCCAAACAACCAGAATAGGTTTTACTTAGCTCAACACTGTCATTGCAGAGTTTCTACCTTCCTGAGTGCTCCTTGTGTTGCTTTGCTGAGTGTTATCATTGTACAACTATCCCCTTTTACTCAGAGCTGGAAACAACTGCCTGTAGTTTTCTCTCAATTTTATCAGCTACAGCACGCATCTTAAGCTTTCTCAGGCTTTTTATCAGGGTTTCGTAGGCTCCATTCATCCCATGTTCTTGAAGCCAGGCTCGAAAAAAATGGATCTTCTTTTCAGATGTATCCTTATTATCATGAATAATCTCATCTATTTTAGTTTCTGGTACTTTGTGATAACGAACAAATTTCAATGCTTCTTCAAATGTCATCTCTGCCACAATATCAGCAACATAGATGCTCAAATCAACATCTAAAAGGATAAAAGGAAATTAATGCTCTGGTAACTTGTATTTCACTGGTTTTTATCACCTGTGCTCAGAGTTGATAATTTTTGTATCCAAAACAAATGCAGTTTCAGGTATTCATGACCCAGACTATTTTAGATGTGATTTTTTTACAATATATAGCTTTTACATGGTCCTACCAAATGCTAGGTAATTCATTGCTTCCTACCACTTGAAACAGAATCTCAGTTTCTTCTGTAAGCTATTCTATCCTTCTCTATCATTAAATTCTGGTCATCCTTCATGTACCTGTTTTCATCAAGAGTGTTGGGAAAGGTACTGGAACAGGACAGGTCTTTTGTTGTGATATAGCCTTGGAGCTTACATTCTTTTCCTACTGTGTGTTGCTAGTGTGGATTTGCCCTTGAACATAAGGTAGGTTTCTGTGATCCCACCTCAGTGTGTGAGACTACTCCATTATAATTATCCATGATTCTAGAAATTCTGCCTCCTACTGTCTGTACCCAGTGCAGAACAGAACTTCACCTGGTGTCAAATAGTAATTGCAATTGCTTCCTCTACAACAGAAATTTCTCCTGAGGTAAAACTTTCATGATACCAACTAAATGCTTGAATAAGCACAATATGAACTGGCATTTCTTTACAAAGTGTTCACTGGTGCACTAGAATGACAGCTGCAGTCAGTGGCAAAGTCTACACAAAAATATCCTTTTTGTCAGTGTAGTACTTCCATGTCTCTACTTTTCTTCTTCTACTGAATTTTGAGAAATTACTTGTCTCTTACCTTGTCTGAGAGGTGCAATCTCCTGAAAAGAGAGGGAAGAAAGCAATGAGTAGAAATAAGCTTTGTAAAACATTGACCTTTTATGAGAGGATAAACACATTTCATGACACGTGATTTCTGTAATTTTCTTTTAGTTTTCTCCATGATTCTCCTGTTTGAGGAGCAAGGCAATGAGACTGGACAGACAGACCTCTTCTGACCTGGGTGAGGTTGAGGAATCACCTGATAATTGCTATTGCCAAAGTATGCACTGGTACAGATAACCCGGCGCACTGGAGGCCTGATGATTTATGAAGTTTTGACCTTGGTCATATAACATAGGGAGTATGTTAACAAATCCTGCAGAAATAATCCAAGGTTTCTCTTACTTCTCCACAAGAGCCCTTATGGTAAAATTCACTTCAAAAATGTCATGAAGGAGAGGGATGCACATGTTTGTGGAAACCCACTGTAATTTGAATGGAACACTTTCTTGCATGAAGCTGTTTTTTGTGATCTAAGCGACAATACTTACATCAATAATGTATGATTGGGGGAGCTCATGGGGCCTTCTCCTTCTTTTAATCCACTTCCAGTCTGAAACAAAAAAAGCATTTTTAAAATCCAGGACAGAGTATATCTTTCCTCTGGATGCCAAGAATATAAAACTACATCTGAGTAAGCAGCTGAATATCTTATTCAGAGTGTGATAGGTATAAGGACTAGGAAATCACTTACACACGAAGTATATTCCTGCAGCGGCTGGAATTACCAAAATTATGGTACACCATAACATTCTTGTTTCTGTTGGAACATTGGAAACATTACCTGAGAGTTAAGTCAAGAAATGCAGTTCAGCAACATTCTCTAAACTTTAAACAAGATTATGTCAGATTATAAAAGCCTTTCTGTTGTCTCCTAATGGCAGAAGCTACCTCTTTGTTAAAGTCTTACCTATCACGAGTCACCCGTGAAAAGGAGTAATCGCTCCTACATCTGTACAGTGATCAAGGGCAAAGAGCAATCATGCTTCACAGGCCAGTATATGGTCCAGTAGATATGATGCTCTTAGCTGTCAGGAATTGCTAGAAGCCATTGTGTAAAACAGTACAATTCAAAATACAACTCTCAAAACAGAGCAGATGCTAGAATATGCTAAGTTTTAAAACGGTACCTTTCATTCCGCACACAGTATCTGAAGTTGAAGTACATTGTTTTTCAATTACACCGCTTTCACATCTGCAGAAGACATGAACAAAAATTACCATGGGATTTGTATCTCTCTTCATCAACACTCAAGAGAGCAAACCAAAATCTTCTAACACTTTTTATCAGTTAAATATTTCATATGTGAAGATTTTTGGAGTTTGGAATTTATAGGTATGAAAATGGTATGGAAAGGTATGGGAGTGAAAAAAGATGTGGAAATTATTTTCTAGATGTAACAGTGGATCACACAAAGACAACAGAAAAGCTGAGAAACTTTGTTACATTTTTTAAGAAGTATATACAGACTTGGTGGATGTACACAGTTCTTCTGCATGCCTTTGGAAAGCCTGCATGGACACAAATTGACTGGGCTAAGTCAGCTCAACAAGCTATGTGTAGAGGGAAACTACTGTTTTCCCTCAGCTTATATGTTGACTTATTCTCTGTCTTTAAAAGGGCTAGAAAAAAGTGCGATAACACAGAATATTAGCAATTTTATATGAAATGATGAAGGCAGGAACTTACATGGTACACGGATCGCAATGACTACATGGTACAGAAGAATTGCAAAAATAGCTCTTTGCACAGGTGCATTTTGTGTTCTGTGCCTGGGTACAGTTCCTTGCAACCTCCAAACCTAAAATATATTTCTTAAAGTTTGTTAGTTTGAAAAAGCAGGTCTTAAGAGCAGACCTCTGCTCACAATTTCTTGTCCTCATGCTCGGATGCCTTTAGCTGTATCACGGCTAGCACAGGGGAGGCTTAATTGTAAGAACAGCATAGCTGGAAACACGAAGATGGCAAAGAGACCTCTGCTGGCCAAGAGCTCAAAAAACTGATCCCAGGGTGAAGTCCTTCCTAGAAGAGGACTTACCTTGCGCTGCCAAATGTTGTCAGCTGCTTTTTCCCATCCAGAAGCTTAAAGCCAGAAGGAAACTCAGATCACACAGCCCATCTCCCTGCTTTGATGTCAGAGACAGGTTCTTTACTCTCCCTGGCACACAACAAGTTTTACCTCTTCTTGAGGACCTCTAAGGTGGGTGAGGAATTCCATTCTCTTTAGCTAACATATTCCCTAGTTCAGTATCAAAAGAAATTTGTTTATTTTCTCCTACCATCAGTGTAGCTATTTCCATCTATGAAACTTTATTTCTGCATTAAATATTACTGCAGTAGGAAAGCTGATTTCATAGTCATATAGGAATAGAAGTGAAGTTTTGAGTTGTCATAATCAGTGCCCTGCTGTAACAGGACACCAGGTTATCTTTCAAATTTGATAAAGCTCTACCGTAAAACCAATGCTGAAGCCATTAATGGAAATCTCAAACATGAACAATCCTAAGAATAGTTCTCATGGAACTTCAGTGGCAGTTTTCCTCCTGCCTGGTGTTTTCTGCTGACTTCTACTACATTATTGTCCATGGTATGATATGACTGGTAATCCCATCAGTCACACTTTTTTTTTTTCCCTTCAGTTTAACAAATAGTTTCCTTTGTGGATCTGTTCAAAATATCAAATTGCTCTGCTGCACTCAATTTCATTACCCATCTAGAAATGCTTATTATAGTAGCTACTGAAAAGAGCTACTTCACCATTCACAAAACTTGATTTTCAATATGAGGAATGCAGAACTAGCATTCCCTAAATCCAAGTACAGTAGAACTACAGGACAGCTGGTAGAACTGGTAGGAGATCAGGTTAATCAGTTAAAAAAAAATGGAAAAAAAATGTATGGTGGATATTTATGAAACAGGTCATGAATTTCTGGAACCTGGTGGCCCCTAGCAGGTTCATGCACAAATGGCTCAGAGATAGATTCTAAAATGACTAGGTGGGGATGGACCTTCTAACGTCCTTTCCCACAGCTGTGGATGCTGGTAGACTTAGCGGGGAACAGACCTCAGAAAGTATACAGGTTTCGTCATGTTTTCTGAGAATAGCATCTCCTGAACTCAGAATACTGGGGTATATGGACCACTGGTCTGACTCAGTAGGGCATGCCTCATAGTCTCCTAATTTGACCCTATATCCCACACAGCATCTTGAATGTATAAAAGTCATCACTCTATTAGCTCCAGCAATTTGAAATAATATTATTGATTACATAAATGACTATGGAGGAAACCATTGGGAAATCTCCCACCCCTGCTTTTACAACACCCCTCTTCTTTTAGATATAGGAAAAAGAAGAGTGAGAACTTTTCTTCCGTAATTCTAACCAGTTTGTGTAGGGTCTGCTTTAGGTGAGCAAAAGCACATATAAGGATTAAAAATGGACCAGCGTAGCTTGTTCTTTTTGCTACTTTGTGCTTGATGAAAGGGAACTGGAGAATAAACTTACGACTTAAACATGAATTCCTGCATGTACTACCACTAAAACACTCAAACACATGCTTGCTATCCACTCTTCAGGGATTGTGGAAATTTTTCAGTCGAATGCTGTTTCAAGGAAAAGCATTGCTACAGTAGCTATTTCTATAGACGTACCGAATACGCTGTCACATAAGGAGCATCTCAAACACTTGGCCAGATCATTGACATGATCTATGTACTCCTTTCCATTTTCACAAGAAACACAGTGTTTGCTAGTATCTGTTGGGCAGCTGATATTTTTAACAAAACCTGTACAGAGAGAAAACCAAGAATTAGGATTTGCAATACCTTTGGACAGAAGCCATCAGCTTTAAGACCTATGTCAGCTGTCCTGGGGTCAGCAGTAGCAGTCATTTTTCTCCTTCTCAGTAGCTGGTGCAGTGCTGTGGCTTTGACTTTTGGTCTGGGAACAGTGGTGGTAACACCGATGGTTTTAGCTACTGCTTAGAATGTTTAGACTGACCAAGGACTTTCTGAACCTCATGCTGTGCCAGGGAAGAGGGAAAGCGAGGATGAAGCAGAGACAGCACACCTGATCCAAACTAGCCAAAGAGGTATTCCATACCACAGCACATCATGCCCAGGATGTAACTGGGGGCAGTTAC
>WYDI02032369.1:0-31656 GCA_009867235.2 Psittacus erithacus
TTGGCATCAGCCCACCTCACAAGCATGTCAAGGTCCCTCTGGATGGCATTCCTTCCCTCCAGCGTATCAACCAAACCCCACAGCTTGGTGTCATCGGCAAACTTGCTGAGGGTGCACTCAATCCCACTGTCCCTGTCACTGACAAAGATGTTGAACAAGACCAGTCCCAACACTGACCTCTGAGGGACACCACTTGTTACTGGTCTCCAGCTGGACACTGAGCCATTGACCACAACTCTTTGTGTGCAACCATCCAGTCAGTTCTTTATCCAGAGAGTAGTCCACCTATCAAATTGATGTCTCTCCAGTTTAGAGACAATCACCTGAACATGCGGTCCCAGCCTGACATAATGGTCAAAAAAGTTATTGTGACTTTGGGGATGTATTTCCAAGAAAAAAATGAATAGCAGAATGTGTTTGCAGCTCTTTGCAATGATACCATGACTGGGTCCGCTGTCTATACTTCAGGAAGAGAACTCTGAAATCGATGCTATTTTGAAATATCAAGCAGGAACCAAAATACAGCTCTACACCTCTAAAGCGCAGTTTCCTGCACACTATTTCAAAATACCGTAGCTTGCATCAAGTCACAAACATCGTAACATGTATCATTACTGAGACCACCAGCGGTCCTCGATCAGGTAATTGCAACGCTCCGGGCACTAGGTTAACAGAAGAGAACCAAGGCAGGGAGGAAAGGCCCCTCAACACCACCCCTAGCCGCAAAGCGACCGGCCGGCCACAGAGAGCACAAATCTACGAGCATCCGGTGAACTCAGCGGCCGAGGAGGCTCCCAGGAGCCCGATGTTGGAGAGACAACGAAGTGGGGCTAGGCAGACCCGCGGCCCGGCTCGCCCTGCCACCCTGTACTCCAGCTGGCGGCGGGACAAGCCGCGACAAGCCTCCGCCAGCCGGCCGCTCCCGACCTTCCCGCCACTCCCTCACCTGCCCGGCACCTTCGTGCCGCTCCGCTTCCAGAACTGCTTCCGGCCGCCGTCACTCGCCATGGCTGCCTTCACCTCATCCCCCTCCCCGCAGCGCGGGTCACAGCCCCGACCCACTCCCTCAAGCTTCACTCCCTCCAATCCCTTTCCACACAAACGGGACAGAGCGCCGCCATTTTGGGACCAAAAAACAACCCCGCTTCTCATTCGCCCCACAAGGCAGTGTGGTGGTTTTAGCCAATCAAAAGTGAGAGTGCTGCCGGGTTGGTCAGGTTAAGCCAATCGCAGCGGGGTGGGCGGGGAAGGAGCTGGGAGTGGGGTTGGCTGTGGTGGCGGTGGTTCGGTCGCTTTGGGATCCCCCTCACTCCTTCCCCTCCCGTGGCGGAGGTGGTGCCGCAGGGGCGCGGCCGTCCCCGCCTGCTCGGGGAGATTGGCTCGGCGTGGGGCAGGCAGAGAGGTGGGGGGCTGCAGCGGGGCCCGGTGGGCTGGCGGCGGGAGCCTCGTCCGATCCTGGTCTCTGATGTGTGAGCCCGGTCTGAGGCCGCCGGCTGCGGGGAGACTCTTCCTTGGTCTTGTCGTGGTGTGGTTGCTACCAGCCTGAAATGGTACAGAGCCATTACCAAGTACAGGTACTTGGCTCCTGTCTGATTAACAAAAGAGCTCCTTTAAAGTCAGTTTGTACTTCATGGTACTCTGAGTATGATGTTCTCAGGCTTTAATCCTTTTTGATGTAACCACAAAGAGAAATTCAGAGTACTCTTTAGGAAGAGATGCAAAACTTGCTAAGTCAATGGAAGGAAACAGCAATTGAAGATGAGAGGACAGATTTCAATCAGGTTAGATCTAACACCATTGTATAATAAAATGCATCAGATTTTTGCTACTTTGTGCCAGTTGTTTGCAGTTCTTTACCCACTTTTATGGTGCGGGGGAAGAATGACTTTAATCATAGAATGATTTAGGTTGGAAAGGACCTGAAGATCATCTAGTTCTAGCGCCTCACCCTCGGCAGGGGCACCTCACTCTAGACCATGTTGCCCAAGGCTGTCTCCAGTCTGGCCTTGAACACTGCCAGGGATGGAGCATTTGCCACTTCCTTGGGCAGCCTGATCCAGTGTCTCACCATCCACCCAGAAAAGAACTTCTTCCTTATATCTAACCTGAACTTCCCCTGTTTAAGTTTAAACCTATTACCCTTTGTTCTGTTGCAACAGTCCCTAATGAAGAGTCCCTCTCCAGCATCCTTGTAGATCCCCTACAGATATTGGAAGGCTGCTACGAGGTCTCCACGCAGCCTTCTCTTCTCCAGGCTGAACAGCCCTGATTTTCTCAGCCTGTCTTCATATGGGAGGTGCTTCAGTCGCCTGATTATCCTCGTGGCCCTCCTCTGGACTTGTTTCAACAGCTCCATCTTTCTATACTTTAAAGTTTTCCTGAAGATGGGGCTCAATCATTGTGTTCACTTTGTTTATTTGCTTTGAAATGATACAAGATTGAGGGTCTTTATATGTATCTATAGAGTTCTCAGCACTCTGATCCAAGGATACATCACTTCTGCAAACTAAATAAGTATGATTTTACATTATTCTTTGGAATATGGCTCCTGAGAAAATAATGCTGACCTACAGAGGTTTTGTGCTGCAAGGCTAATTTAATGTATCAAAGATTGTTCAGGGAACAGTCCACCATAATTAACTTAAAAACCACCGTGTAGTATAAGACCTGACCTGCAGTGTGACATTTATTCTTTAGTTTGTATTTCACATGTAACTTATTATTAAGAATAAAAAGTAATGAGTTTTTCTGCCTGCTTTGGGATTTGGTTTAGCAGATCTTGCTAGATCACTGTCCATGAGTGAAAGCTGCATATCCCAGTAATTTCAAAGCTACTTAGAGATGAATATGCTAAGGTAGTGTCATCTTCCCTACTTGTGTCCTTTAAATAGGGTAAATAGGATCCCTCTTACAAATTCTGGACCAGTAAGTTTTTTGTAATACATTATGACCTGGACTGTCAGCAACTTTAATAGAATATACAAGAAACCTCATGTAACATGAACTATATCTGTTAGCTAAAGTGAAAATAAAACCTGTAAGGTCATGAGTGAAACTTTGCATGGTCTTAGCTAGATAAATTTACATCAGACCTGTTGCTGTTCAAGTACAAAAATGGGGTACTTTTGGTTTTGATGGTCAAAAAAGCGATAAATCCATAAAAGATACGTTCTATCATTAGCATTGGTATGGATATGGAAACTCTATTTGTGTTATTTTTTTTTCTTTATTGTTGATATTTGTGAAAAGGAGACTTAATTAGATTCAGCCTAGATGGCCTAAATTGTCCATGATCCTTGTAACGGTTGACCTGAATGCTGACAAAACAGCTTTTAACTTGTCAGTCTGGTGCAGCCATGTAGAACTGGTTAGTTTTAGAAGTGGAAGTTTTATTGCATTACCTAATAAAGTCAGTACAAAGTTAACTGCATTATTTAGTTTTCATTGTGCTCAGTATATGTTGTGTGGTGCTTAAAGTTTTTGTGTGGTGCAGAATTTGATACTGAAAACAAATAACAGCTGCATTGATTTGTTCATATGAATGGGTCTGACCTGCAAATGGGGCTGCATCTGTATCAAGTGCAATCACAAAATCCCTGTATGAAACTGTGCGCAGCTGCTGCCAGTTTAGACCCTTAGACTGAAGTCATCCAGAGCTGGACAGATCCTCTCTTGTTGACTTTCAAGAAGGCAGGGACACTATTTTAATTCTCTTTCCATTCACTGTTTCATTTTTCCCTTGTTCTGTGTTTTATCCCTCACACAAACCTGTGTTGCCGAGGTTCTGGAGATGGGATTTGGAAGGAGGAAACTTTCAAGGCCCCATCAGGTAATTTAGGTGCAATTCCTTATGCCCATCACTTAAGGTGATACAACCACAAAGTGTATGTCCTTGAAAAGGACTTTACAAAATAGTATATTAATGGAGTATCATAAGGAGATAAGTTCATAGCTATACAGTACTTGGAAGGAGATGGTGGTCTAAGCATGTATTTTAGCAATATTCATGCTTAATGTTTTTGGTTACATAAATGTAACATGGGTAGTTGAGGTGTACAGAGATTTCAATGACAACCTTTTTACTCGTTTGAGGAGATCTGCTGGTGGTCAGGTACTGTCATTCAAGCAGTATAATGACACTGCTGGGGCTTACCCACTGCTGCTATCAGTGTAGTTTTCGAGCACTCAAGAATCTAGGCAAGCACTTTGGAGATTGATTAACATTGAGTTGTGCTTAGCTGCAGTTGCACTGCTTCAAACACCCAAACAAGCCACATTCTTGGCTGATTAATATTCTTGCAGTAGCAATGTTTTGAACAAAGTAGATGCTGAGATGTTTATTAGTGTAAGAACTGGTGATCTATATATGCAGGTGTTTCAGTGGACAATCTGTTTTATTGTTTTGTTTTTCAGCTAATCTGTTATAGAGAGCTTCTGCTGATACAGCTGTGCTGGTATGGTTACACAGGTAGACATTTCTGTGGAGGTGCAGTGTATTTTGGGAAAAGAAGCTTTTCTGATGATGGGAAAGTATAGATTGATAATAAACATGATTCACTTAGCTGACAACAGCACTCCCTGGCTAACTTAGCTACACTCACACTGCTGATAAAGTTGTACAAGCCAGGGAGTGTGCTTTTTCATGCTTAACCTCACATTGCTTTGTCAGCAACATGCTGTAATGTAGATGCAGCTGTGAGTTGTATTTTAAACTTACTTGTTCTACAAGTTTACAAGATTACATCTTGCTGTATATATGTTTTTGTTTGCTTTAATCAATACAGAAAAAAAAACCCAAAACTGAATTCATATGAGCCACAACACACTGAAGTGTTAGTTTTTGCACATGGTTTTACCACTTAAGCAAACTTCTGAATGTAATACTCAGGGCTTTTTATGGTGGCTGATCACTGTTTGGTCCATCCATATGCCTTCCTACTGAGCTATTATATCCATCTACTTTACTGTAAATACAATGGAAGAAGCAGTTCTTTAAAATAAAATTGGCCAAAGGCAGTGAAGTTGCCAAGCAATCTAGCCCAAAGCCAGCATTCTGCACAAAAAGGATAGTAGAAGCAGAGATAGCCACTTATACACTAAGAAAGACAACAATCCTGGAGGGTACAGTACTTGGTGACAAAAAGGTATCAGGCAAGGTAAGATAAATGAGAGAAGTAGTCTTGTAGTACTATGGAAGAAAGAATAAAGGGATGTTAAAGAATAGAGATAGCCAACAGCTAGATTGAAAGAGGTTAGATATGGGCCAGCAAATCACATAGTCTCAACAGCTCTTCCAGTGCAGTGCAATTTTTCTCCAGAAAATTGGAGAGGAAAAAAGGAGGAAGGAATCAAAATGAGAGAGTAATGACCATGAAGAGTAGTCATTGCAGACAAGCAGTCACCATAGCATTTTGCAGCTTTTTCTCTGTAAGTGGCCTTCCCTATTGCACATGAATGGAACAGGGGTTTGAAAATATGAGCAGGCTTGCCAAAATATACTTACGCTGATGGTGCACATATATGGAATTGTGCACACTTGCACTCTGTATTCAGTAATAGTGAAAGAATACTGTGAAACAGGAAAGAGGATAAATATGTGCTGTCTCTGGGTAAATGTCTGTTTCTTTTTTCTGCTTCTAGAAGACTGATTGATGTGGGTAGTTTTCAAAAGCTGTCATTCACTAAAATATTAGTAACGGTCCTCATATTCACATTTAATGTGGGTTTGGGTGAAGGGTTTTAGTTTTATTTGTCTGTCACAGCATCAACTGATAATCTGACAATGTCTGTGTCTAAGGAGTACTTGCTTACCAGCAGTCTGGTGAACGAAACTGCTCTTTCCCCAAGTCTGATGCAATATGCAGTTGAGTCTTAAATGACTCAGAGGAGGAAGGACGCTTTTAAGTGGAAGTCTTGGGTAGGAGACAGGGAAGTTGGCAAAAGCAACAGGTCCTCTTCCCAACATGCTTCTAGTTCCTTGAAATTCCATCTTATTATGCCTCCAGTACATACGGTGAAGGCTTAAACATAGCATTGCAGCATGACAGAACTTCGAAGAGAGGAATAAATCAATGCATACTTGCCTCTGAGCCATGATAGTTCTGTTCATTGCCAATAGAAATTTCTTTAAATTACACTACTCATATCAGTTTCTAAACTCCACATTTAACTTGTTACCTATTAGACCAAGGTGAAAGGTAAAATCATTGGAGCATTAGTTAACTTTTCCTGCAGCTAAAAGATCTTCTTGACTTACTGAGAGAACTTTAAAGGTGCCAGAAGACCTGCTTAGTGCTATTGATGAGGAAGTAGGCAATAGCATTTCTCTAAATTTAGTAAGAGCATAAATGCCTTGGGACAGACACAGAACCACTTGTTTTAGCAAAGCCATAATAAACAGCAAAACTGTCTACTGTTGCTTTATTCTAAAAGCTGGACATGAAATACAGCAGAATGTGAAAGATGGGTATCTGGAGCTGTTTCCCTAAATCTACAGACTGGCTTTTTGGATTGGTTTTTTTTTTAAAGTATCATCTGTAATTAACTGGAGTGCGAAACTGTGCAAACCTACATTTTGGCATGTAATACAAGAGTGAGTAGAACTCTCAGATCCCTCAGGTTTCTTTTTAGAATATCCATACTCATTTTGCTAAGTGGCCTCACTTTTTTTCTTCATGTCAGTTTGTATTATTGAATTTTTAAGAGAAAGAACCTGAAACAAGTTGCAAGTTACTTAAAGTTACAAGCGCCTTGTAACTCTAAGAAGGACTTTAACAGCAGATTTAGGTGTTTTGGCTCAGCTTCTCAGTTTGGTCATTTTGGTTCTGACGGACAACTTCATTTCGAATTTCAGGAAATGCACCAGGTGTGGAGAGAAGTATTTCTCAGCATTATTGACTTCTTGGTTATCCAGCTGCTGCTGTGACTGCTGATACTGACCTGCTCTGACCTGTGGTTTGTAACAACCTCTGATGAATATTTATGTTGATCTTTGAGCCTCCAGACCTATAAAAGTCTATAAAAGATACGTTCCCTTTAGTTGATTCTCTGGCTAGCCTGTGTTTTCTGTTGTTCTCAGAAAATGTATTCAGCATGAAGATGGTACATTTGGCATGCAACTAGCATCAATCCTGTCCTTGGCCACTTACATTTCTGGTCAAAAAAAAAAGGCTATTTAGAAGTGAATCTTTGAGTCTTCCTATGAATGTAGGAAGAATGGCTACATGATACTGCACAGAAGTTTTTACGGATTATTTTCAGCAGATATTTTCTGGTGCTTGAACACATCAATCTGTGTGTTAATTGGCATCTACAGTTTATCTTGAGAACATACATTTGTTCTCTGATAATATTATGACTGAATGCTGCAAGATTTAGTTGGTTTGGGTTTTTTTCTCTAGTCTTGTCTTTGACCATCCAGCTCCATCACCAGCATTTTTTGAAATTCTTTTTGTGGTTTCTCCTTGGATCTCTATCTTATTTAAGCCTACCACTGAGTTCTCTTCGTGCCTCAAAGACACTGTTAGTTCCTTTTTCATGTCATTTGCTTCTGTGTGAGGGATTAGTTTTTCTCGGTGTTTTGAAGGATAGCAAAGCCTTTACTATGCCATTCAACCCCATTTCACTCTCAATTAATTTCTCTTTGATCCAAATGTATATTAGAAGGTAATTAAGTTTCACTGTTTGCTTCTTAATCCATTTTTGAGTTACTCTGCATAGCAGTTGAAAAGTACACTTAAACTGAAAACAGCCTTCTTCCCTTCTTTTTTAGCATTCCACCTATTATCAGTATTGAAATCCTATTAATACAATTTCTGTAGAAAAGGATTAGTGGTAGAGTGAGTTAAGGTAGTGTAAGGTGAATGAAAAAACAGGATAAAATATGAATTCACAGTGGCCTTGCAGTGTGTTGCATAGATAGCATTTCCAAAAATATCTTCAGTATAATATGTCATAGTTACCATTCAAGTCAAGTGAGTTGTGTCAAAGTTATGTTTTCTTTTTCTTGAAGAGGAATAAAATTTGCTACTTTAGAGGTATGTCTGTATCAGGTCTCATTAACTGTTCTTTATTACTTATATTTTTATTGCTGGTTTTGTGTTTTGTGTGTGCTCTTGTTTGAATACGAGCAGATGTAAACATGAATGATGAGTATAATTAAGATATTGCAGTTGGAGTTCTTGTAACAGGATCCTTCCAGCATGACTTTCGGTAGAAAGAAGTTATTGAGTGTTCCTGCAGTAATGCTGTTATCTGAGCGACTTGTTTTGCTAGTGAGATTATTGGAAGGGTTTATGATTTAGCAACACAGGGGCTGAGAGGTTGCAGAAAGAGATATAAGCAAAATTATGTTGCAAAGAAAATGGGAGTAACTGCAAATATTTGGATGAAAAGATATGATAAAGATAGCAAAGCATTTTACACATTAGCTTTAAAGCATTGTTGCTCCTTATCCAAGAGGTATACTGTGCTGGAGAATTGAATTTACAAAGTGGTCATTAGCTGAAGATGATAAATGTTTTCCCAAATTTAAGAACATTGGTAGAATTGGAAAACCTGCATATTTGTGTTCTATTTAGACCTTGTTACTTTTGAGACAAGGACAGAAATAGTACAAGTTTTTCAGCTAAGGAGAGAAAAGAAAGCTCAGACTCCAAAGTAAGAATGAAATATTTTGCTATTCATATCACTTTCTTATATGACACAGCATGTAGCATCATATTGTAAAGTAATAAAAGAAAGAACAGCTTAGCTTCTAAACCTCAGAATGAAAATTTGCCATTTCTCTTGAATAGTCTTGACAGTTGTTTCAGGACTGGCAATCTTAGTGCAGGGAACGAACTAAGAATACTGATGTAAAAGCACCAGAGAGTCCCTGGCTTTTGAAAAGAAAATGATAAGGCAATCACAGGCAGCTCCTCAGAAGTTAAAGCCATTTTAAATGGAAAGAGCTCAAAGGATTCATCTCTTCTACTGAAATCGTGAAGTATAGTGGTAATAATTCTAGTATGCATGGTCATTAGCATAAGACTTCACAAGTAGCCAGAGGAAATAAATACGTTATGCATCATTTTTCAAAAATCTCTCTAACTCTGAAAATCGGCCGTGGGCTGGAGAACACGAGCAATACTGAAATACTAATGAATCTTGAAAACTTTTGCATTTTATCTTTTTTGGCTTTGTTTTATGAGAGGAGATATCTGCTCAGGGAGATAGTATTTTATACTGGACTAACAAAACTGAAGGAAGAACAGGTAGATTTCTACCAGACAAACCTTTGTATATTTTTTTACACACTTTGATACTGAAAGTTTTATAAGTACTTCGTGACAAAAACTTTAAATTCGTAGTTCATGTCATATTGTATTCTTGTTCCCACAAGAATAATACTGTAATTGTTAATATTATTAATATCGAGCTGATCCCATTCCACCTTTGTTGTCTATGATTTATATTAATTTGTACATGGTACCCTTCTGTTTCTACCAGTTCTCAGAATGCTAGCCAACATTCTTACTAATGCCCTGCAAATTCGAAATCACGGGTGCTCTGTGTTTGTATGTGGTAAAAATTAAAAGTTACAAATAATAATAATAGCAGTTGCTACTAAAGAGTGTAGGAGAGTTGTAACATGATTTAATGGTTGGAAATTAATACTAGAAAAACCTAAGCAAAAATACTGTCTAAAGAGTGAAGATAAGCAATTGTATGATTGGGTAGGGGATGTAGGAGCTTCCTCATAAATATAATTCTTGAGATTAAGACAGGATGTATTGCTGAAAATTTGCTGTACTTCAGCTACAATTCACTGAGCTTGAGTGAGGCTTTTACTATGTGAAAAATCTATGTTCTTTGTGTAGAAAATCAGAGGAGATGATCATAACAGTCCCTTGGGCTGCACAACCTATGAATTGCTCTCAAAGCTATTCCTTTTCTAATTTCTTTCTATTATTTATCTGTTAAACTCTCTGCAACAGTGAAACAGTTACATTACATTGGTTTAGACACAGCAAGTGTATATATATAAATGCACATTAGATACAGATGTTTAATCTTATATAGAAATGAAATTAAAATGTGGTTTTGTTGGAGTATCACAAAGACTATTCTTTGGGTCTTTCTTCTTTGTAGTAAAAGGAAATTTAGTGGAACAAGTTTATTTAAATTGACGTGTTTAAAAATGAGCTTTCATGTGTTTGTGTAGGTGAAGAAAGAGGCCACGTATGCGTAGTCTTTGGTCCGGCTAAGATGTAAACTCCTGTCTAGGAGTGTGCTCTGTCTCTCTTCAGTGAAAAGCCAGGACAGTTGGGTCCTTCTGTAACATGGTTCATGAGAGGGGGTCTGTATCAGAGTCTTTTTCCTAAGGAAAAAGTAACTCAGGAAATTTCTTCATAGCTCAAATAATTAGCCAGTTGAAATGTGAACATATGGGAGCAGTGAAGGTATAAATCACACAGCAGCAGCTATATGAGTTTTTTATAGTATTCCAATTTTCTGTCTGGTACATACTGCACAATAGAAGAAAATGTCCTTTATTTCATTGCTAATTGTTGGCAGTATGCTCAAAACCAGTAAAAGTTAAAGAGAAAATTATTATAGTAGAGAAATAGCAGTCAGTAACATTTCAGTATCTAACTTAGCTAAGGAAATCTGTTGTTTTTTATAAGCCAGGTTGAAGCTCATGCGTGTTTGTTTTCACTGATTTCAAAATGTGAAAGAAGCATTTATGTTAATAAATCCTTGTTTGCATTCAGGTTCTCCTTTGTTGAAGGCAAAGGACCATTCATCAGCGTTTTGCATCTCATTGCTCTTTTCAGTTTGCTCAAGCATGTCTGGAGCGGGGCTGGGGTGCCTTTGGCTCCAGTGGAAACATTATGTCATTATCTCAACAAGATGTTGTCATGCCAGGAAAGGATCAATACTTTGATGAGGAGCTGCTGGCTCAAAACCATGTTGTTATTTTATAAAGGACAACTTGGAACCCTTTCCAAGGCATTTCCCATGGCATAAAGCTCCAGGGACTTGATTTGTCTGCCTAGTAAACTGAGTTGATTCGTCTGAAAATACGTGTCTGCCAACCTCAGATAACAAGAAAAATTGCGCCTTCTGCCCACATTAGGCTTCAGCCTTTCAGCTATTTCAATAGTATGCTGTCTTTGTGAAGGAAATACTTCGCATACTACCGATTAATCAGTGGGGAAGGGAAAAGAAGGTTTTAGCCCTTTTCCTGCTGCTGACACCAGTCAAGTCTAGCCTTTAGTCTGTGTGACCACACAGCCCCAGGAACGCTGCATTGTGCAGGGTGCAAGGGCTGGGTGCCCTACAGGAACTCACTCGACTTTGAAAGAGCATTGTGCTGCAATCCTTCCATCCATCCTAGCCTGCTTCCTTGCCAGGCTGTGGTGCCAGTGCTGTCAAACGTGTCTTCCTCAGGATCACCAGCGCAGATAAACCAGGACAGCTGCATGCCTCTGGGTCAATGTGTTGTGAAAGGCAGGACAGCTAGAGCTAAAAGGCTCTCTGTAGAAAAAAGTTCAGCTCTCTGCTGAGGAGTAAGTCTCAGAAGAGATTAAGAGTTGTTCAGGGTGCTAATCCAACATTGCTTTGGATAATATCACTGGTATACAGCAATCAAGGATTGTGCAGTGGTGAGTGAAATGTATTAAAGAATCTGTTGGTATAATTTTGTATCCTCTTCACACTGTCAGAGATGGCTTTAGCAGAAAGGCTGTATGGAAGTCCTGTAGCTCTGCATGAGCAGGCTGTCATCTGAGGGGCAAACATTACTTGGCTAGCTACTGCGCTTCATTTAACCCTCCTGTTGACTCATTTAATCCTCCTGTTGGCTCAAGTCCTAAGTAACCCAATTTAGGGATTTAGATGCTCAAAGACAAGGAATTATTTTGTGATGGCTTTTTGTTTGTTTTCAT
Organism: Psittacus erithacus; assembly: GCA_009867235.2. NCBI lineage: Eukaryota > Metazoa > Chordata > Aves > Psittaciformes > Psittacidae > Psittacus > Psittacus erithacus. Next base: position 11,931 of record WYDI02032369.1, read on the forward strand.
TTAAAAGGAAAATAATTACTCCAATAACCTTAAGAAATATGGAAGAGGAAAAAGGGAGGACTTGGCATCTTTTCATCAGCTCCCTCAAACTTCAGTGCACTTGTTCATCTCTTCGATACCAAGGAGAAAGGATCAATATCAGAGAGGTCTTTTATAGGCCTAAGAGTCCTGAAGAAATCAGCCAGCAATAGGCATCTGTGGTTCTCTGAATGTTTATTCTTCCATGCAGCCTTTTTTCTGTTACCACCCACTCATCTAACCTGCATTGCTATAGATTTTTCCTGTGGCAGGTAGGCTTCAATATACACATATACAATGCCTGGGAGAAACCAAACCTAGGTGGTAAGGTTTTGCACTGCTCTGAGAAACACTGATTTTTATAAAGAGTCCAGATGCAGATATTATGGATTTTAAGAGCTGTAACCTTGAACAAAGACATTTTTTTTCTTTGAAATATTCTGAGGACTTCTGTAGCAGACACAAGAAAGAATAGCCTTGTGTGCTTTTGAGAGAGGACTGGGATGCATGACTTGATCCCATTCTGTTACAGTTAGTGTACTTCATTCATCCTCTGTTATGCAATAAAATGAACTCATTGCAGCATCACTGCGTAAGTGACTCTCACTATCATTTCATACAGGATCAATGCTTTTTCTCATCTAAGCTGGCAAAAATAAAAATTTCTCGTAATATCCCTCATATAAGAGTATTATCAAAGCCCAGTGTCTTGGTTTCAGCTTTCTGTTGACCAAGTATTGGACTTTCAAAGCCTGATTTTTTCTGTGGAAGAAAGCACGAGTGCAGAAGGGACTTCCCACTTGCAGAGGAGGATCTAGAGAATTCTTTCCTTGTCACCAACGTTTCCATCCTGTACAAAACCATAAACACAGTTTTGCAGTTACTGACAATTCCTCTTCAAGAAAGAGCAAGCAGCTTCCTCTGAGATTGCTGTTAATACCTTATTATAAGATTATGATAAAAGCTCTCCCTGCAGTCTGCAAGCAAAACAGCTGCTGAAGTAGATGTCTTAGTACTGCTTATCGCTGTAATGTTTTGGTAATCTCATTCTTGAAGATCAAGTTAATTATCATTTGCAACATGGCCAGGTGTCAAAGACCAAAATGTTCTGGCATGTGGCCTTTTTCACATCAGCATGACCTCTGGACTGCTAATATGAATCTGCATTTTTGAACCTAACTACTTTGATAGCAGCGTTAGTGTATTAGGAGACAAAGACTGTTTATTGCAGTAACTGCAACATTGACAACATTATCATTGAAAAATGTTAATATGGAAAAGGAGAAAAACAGTCCTTGAAGAGCACATCCTACTCTATCCCACACTCAGAAGTGTTGCCCTTATATAAATGGATGACTGGAGTGGGGATTTCTGCTTGAGACAAGTAAAAAAATCTGCATGTTTATCTATTTTAAGGCATTTTTTTGCCAATTCGTATCGTCCCTATACATGCTTTCCAGAGATTTAGCAAAAGAATATTGACTTACAGAAAAAAGGATTCTTCCTAATTCCGGCGCTACAATAGCTTTGACCGTACAAACCCTTACAAAAACTCCTTGAGCAGCAGTAATATAAACTGTGCCAAATATATTCAGCTGTTTACTTTCAAGCTGAGCAGTGCTGCAGGGATCTTGGCATATAGCCCCCACTATTTGAAATCTGAGGAAATTCCCACTAGGCCTGAGACCAAACACCTTCTTGCAGCCATTTGATGGGCTTTTACTACTGTGGTGGTTTAAAAGGCTGGTGGTTAGCAGCCTCTCACTGCCCAGGGATCCAGCTGAGTTGCTTCACAGTGCTGTTCAGCCTGCCTTGGTTGCAGACACAATTCAGCCACTCCCAGCTGTGTTCTGCCCACTTACAGCAATGATTAATTTCTTCCAAAGATTTCAATATAAAAGTCATCTGCACTGAGTGATGGGCACTGCTTCTGTTCTGCATTGCTACATTTTTTAATATCAAGGTGGTAAATGATTGTTTTTTCACATTAGAATTTTCAGAAATTCCATCTCATACATTCTTGGTTTTCTTCTAGTGGCCCTACAGAAGCAGGGTGAAAACAAATCTGTAATTGAAAATTGTATTTTTATATAAGAGGCAGCTTTTAATCTCTTTAAACAGTACATACTACATGTTGATTAATACGTATCAATAAAACACTGTTCATGAAGTCTTGAGTAAAAACTGGCTTCCTTCCTGATTATTCATTTTTCACAAGTTTGGTGTTTCTGATGTGTATTTATTCTAAGCAGGGCTCAGAGCTCTGGAGGGGTTAACACATGATAATGCCAGTTGTCCTGGGTTCTCAGACTGAAAGTCAGAAACACAGCGCTGCACCAGCTACTAAGAAAGAGAAAAAAATGACTGCTACTGCTGAACCCAGCACACCAGTAAAGGGTAGAAAAGCTGACTGCAGACTGCAAAGTTGGTAGGCCCAGCACTTTCTACATTTGTTGCCAAAGGCAGCATCCCTATGGCTTCTCATGGCAACTGCACTGCTGCAGTTCAGGCTAGTGCCCAACCATATAGGGAGGTTGACTGCATTGCAGCCTGATAAATTAAGAATGATTAAAAAGCATTCATGTTGAATGCCCTAGAATATTGTAATAAAAAAAGCTTTTGTATTTGAAACATGTTCCAACAAGCCATGAAACTATTCTTAAAGTTGCATCATTTTGCATCCAGGAGAAAAATGTTATGAACTGTTGAACATCCCTTGATTTGATGAAAGCTTTTGGCCGCTCAGAAATGAGCTGGATTTTGAAGCATGATGGAAGGACCTGGCTGTCTGAAAGAGCTTCCTTTGGGTGCCATAAAGGTCAGCAGAATTCAAAGCCGATCATTTCCCCAAAGCAATCAGTAGCAAATGAGATTGCATCTTAGGGACTGCATTGTTCATGCCATTTTGTGCGTTTGTGCTATACAATGCCCTAAAACAATCAAAAGTGTTTACTCCTGAACTATCCATGGCTACAAAAACTCTTGCAGGATTTGATCATTCACTAGTACCCTGCTCTAAACAGGATATTTGGTTTACAGGCTGATTTTCCGCTTATGTTGTCAGCCTTCAAATATTGCTGACTCCAAGGAAAACAAAAGATTATGTGCTAAAGAAGAAAACACATTATGCCTTCCACATTCATCAGTAGAAATAAACTTGAAATTTTATGTGCTTATGCAGTTTAGCTATTGCATCAGCATGAAAGTACCTTCTTCACCAAATTAAAGTGACAGAGCACTCCCGTGCTTACAATGCTCCTATATGAGTCAGAGATTCTGCATAGAAAATTAAACCAGCCATAGATTTCCACTTGTGGAAAACTGCCATGACAGGATTCTGTGTACCTGCTCGTAATGAAATAGTATACCTTTTTGGCTTTAGTCAGATTGATTGAATACGACTAAATGCGTTATTAATAATAATAATGTTCCAGCAGCACAGGTAGTAGGTGTGATTTGGGTAGACTATACGTAAGTGACCAAGCAGTTCTCATACAGTGAGCTGGAACATTTGAAAAGGAGGATGGATGGTGAGACATTATTCAAAGTTACCCTAGAAGGACTGAACACACCTTGCGAGCTAATGCTTCTGGATTCCTAAACCAAAAAGAGGAGTCCTCTGCATGGGCTTAGAAGTAGCTGCAGGTGTCAGCATGTTAACACCTACCTCTTTACAGCAACAGCGTCTTTGACTCTGAGACCCTGATGACAATGAACATGGTTCTAATTTTGCAGGGCATTTCACTAGCTGTCTATTACATCTTTCAATAAAAAAGATATGAAAGGAATAAAAGATTCTATGCTATTTATATAATGTACTGTAGAATATCAGTTGTAGAAGAGGCCAGATATGCATTATGTGTTGTATTATTGTTGGATTGGGGAAGAACAAATCACATGATAAGTTGCACAGTTGCTGTAGAGGATGTCTCTGTAGATTCAGTCCAAGATGGGTAAATACAAGATTTACTCAGGCTTGATAACAGCTTCACAATTGAAATCTGTTAAAAACCAGGATATTTTAATTTGAAGGTTAACAGAAGGTTTGTACATGAGCTGCTGCCTGTTGAAGGTCCTGAGATATCAGCTTAAGGCCACTAAAACTCGACCATCATTTTGCTTGAAATATGTTTGGTTTTGGTTTGGAGAAACTTTTAATTACTTTAGGATTAACAAATTGCGCTTCAAAGGTAAAGAAGTCTATCTGCATTGTACTTTCATTACTCTGGAGTGTAAAGTAGCAGGTGAAATGTTAACATCATTATTACTTAGTGAATTTGGAGATGCAGGTAAATAATTTTTCACCTGGCTGTGCATGCATACCCTGCACCGATACCCATATGCTTTGCAGTCATAGTGTCTTGGGAAAGTGAAAGAAATTAATGTCTTGAGTTTTATTTTGTAGATTTCTCATGTTGGGTTTATCTGATCATTTTCAGAGAGATGTGTTGTCATTGATTAAGTTATGTAGAAACAGTTTATGTGTTTTAACCCAACTTCAAGCTATGTTGCTGTCAACCCTGTTATATATGTTTGTCTAATCAAACACATACAACGTTGCTTGTCTTCTGAAACAGTGGATTGTGAGTAAGGGAGTTCGTGCTGGTGAAAAAGGGAAGATGTAGGGTTTTTTCTCCTACTCTTGTCTTGTTTGTATTTGGGCACTTTCAACTTCCCTTAAGCCTATAGTTGCGTTTCTGTTTTTTAATGAGACAGTCTATAGCACACTTCTCTATTTTTCTCTCTCCACTTCATGTTCTATCCTACAGTGTTTCAAAATGCTTCTTTCCAAAACCAGAATGATTTGTGATGTTAATATCATCAGCCATATTGAGTAAATCACACATGATTTCTTGGTAGCCAGTAGCTGCTGTCTGTGAATGACACACATAACATTACATTCATTTCTGTCCTAGGAATTCTAGTCACAGTCTCAAAATTTGCTAAAAAAAAAAAAAAGGAAGAGGAATGGAATACTGTACAAGTCCATTTTATACGGAATTTTTATTTCAACTCAGTCTACTTCTCTGTTTTCTATCATAATTGTTGTTCTGGCCATTCATAGGTTTGTTGTGTGCCCATCCTACTGTTATAGAGGAGGAAATTTCTCCCAGCTAAATCTAGAATGAATGTGTTATTAGTTCAAGTTTTGTTATTACATTTCCTTTTCTAATCAAGGCAAAGAATCTGCAGTTAACAATGTAATCTTTTTTCCTGTTGACTTGCTGGTATAGATACAACCATAAAAGCAATCAGTTTGGATGGTTTCTTTGCTCTCAGGTTCTTTTTTGAAACACTGATTACTCCTAATTGTCATTTCTTAGCCACAGTGATTTAGAATTATGTCCTTCAGAGTTATGATTTCCTCAGAACTATTCACATTAAACCATCTGGAGATAATTTTGAGGTGATTGATTTTTCAAAGCATTGAAGTGAAATTTGATTCATAGTTCTAAGTGAGCTGGTTGACTGAATCCCTGTGCAATCTTTTGAAAATGTATAACTTCCATCAAAACCTACAATATCCATAAATTGTATTTAGAATGACATCTAGGCTAGCCAACTCTAAATATGTTCCCAATAAAATGGTGTGCTCCAGATTAGTCAGTCATTGCCACCTGGCATGACAAACAGATTACAAATGTTTATCAGGTTACTCCTTAGTCTTTGAATTTGTTTTTCAGTGTATTCAGCACTGTCCCCAGGGTGACTGGCATCCCTTTGAACAACTATGAAGTCAGGTACAACAAATTTCCTTAAATATATTTGTTTGCTAGAATTAAATATTTAACTTCAGTTACGAACAGATCCTCTTTGTACACCATTGCCCTCTTTTTTGCTGTGTCTGATTCTGTATTCTCTTCTTAGCTTTCCATTTAATTTTGATACGAGAAAATCAAAGAGAGAAGATGCCAATTCAAGTCAACATGCATGCAGAGATGTCAAAAGGCATCTGCTCTGCTTTGTGGATTTTATGCAAAGTATTGGCATGTATTTGCATTCTGGTATCACTGTTTCAGACAGCTTCATATCAACTATCATCATCTCTACTACAGTAGTCAGCTGAAAAACAATCAAAGTGAAAATTACTCTATTCAGAGAAACAGCTTCAATCTACATTTGATCTGATTGTTCAGAATCTTCATTTTTGAAAGAGAATTTCACCTGTGTTTCTAAGCATGTACTTTAGGTTTATAATGCATTTTTAAAATATTGTATCAACCACAGAAAGTAACACTGCTAATTAAATTACATTCATTAATTAAACCTGTTTCATGGAGACAACTCACTGGCATTTAAAGATGAAAAAACCCTTCCTTCTTCTATTTTAAATCCACAAACACAACTTTAAAAGAATCTACAACCAGGATCTTAGACTTTGCAAATATAGATGTTATTAAAATATACATTTATCATCAGTGAACATTCCAACAGTATAACGAATCAGTAACAGGACTGATAAGGCTATGTCTAAAGGCTGATAAGATTGAGAAAACCTTTTTTTTTTTTTTTTTTTTGTATTTCGTATACTCTTATATTTTCTGAATTAATTCTGTTCTGATCAAGGTGTTGTGCAGGATTGCTTTTTTATGCTGAAACTGAAGTGTTGGGATAGTTTGAATAAAAGTATGAAACTATAACTTTTGACTACAAATCATGAATTTTTCAACATGGACTATCAGGAAAGTCAAGTGTGTGATCTAATGCTACTTGACTTCAAAATGACAATATTCATAAGAAAGAAAGTGTTTTATGTGTCATTTTTTACTTTAGCCAAATGTTTTTGCCCTTCTGAGCATCCTTCTTCCTCATATAGTAACTCTGCTATCTTGTAAATAGTGGCTATGTCTTAGAACATCTCTTGCTTTTGTAAGAAAACAGACCTCAAGATCCATCTTTAACTGCAATTATTTGTAGTCCTGTAGAGGTACTGAAAAAAAGCATGAGCTCATGACTATCAAGTCAGAAGTAGAGGTATTCCAAAGAGACTGGTGTGAATGCTTGTATTTCAGAGTACATTTGATAGGTGATAAGTTCCCTGGGACAAAAATTGATTAAAGTGTTGAAGAACCTTCCAAATGTCAAGAAGAGAGCAGGAGGACTTTTTGATCACTGGTGATTAGTCATTTCACTAGCTTCTCAGCTAGCTCAATCTAGCTGTGATCACAGGTATGATTATCTTTTAGGCATAAATGGCACATCAGCATCATTTCCTCAGTAATAAGGAAAAAATAAAGAATTTTTTTTAGGATAATATGAATTAGGTTTATATTTCATCTCATTCACTGTGTATCACCTAGAGTTTTTTGTTCTGACAGCTATACAGAGACAAAAACTTTTTTCAAGAATGTAGATTCTTCTCATATATCCACAACTAAAGGAAGTAAATCATAGTTTTCAGTATAATGGTTTCTATAATGAGATTGTTTTATTTTCAGATTATTTCATTAGTTGATGACATTAAGTCTTAGAAATATACTGCCCAGATCTTCCTTTTCTCTTTCAGAACTTGCTTCTGGTTTGGTTTACTTTCTCTTTGGAAAGAGACTGTATCTGCTGGCTCCATAGTCTGTGTGGTTTTTTTATTTAGGCCTCATTGCCTGGTATAAGTCAGAGAAGCCTTGATATGGATTAGAGCCCTGCCTGCTGAATCAGAGTATTTAGAGAAGTACTCTGGGAATGAAAAGTCCAGTTAAAGTGGCTCAAATTAGAGGTCTTAAACTTAGTTAGGAGGAAAAATACTATTTTGATGATGATAGAAATTTTCTTGTTAACAATGTTTTCATCCTGAAGCTCTTTTATTTCATAGATTGGAGCCCACACTTGAAAGTTGTCAATGGTGTCATGCTGATGGCATATACATGCCCTATAATTGTATTAAAACACCTTCAGGCAGAGTTATAAACCATCAGAAAATCTTAAGTGTAAAAGTTAGTATATGTGATGGAGGTTACTACTGAACATGACACATCTCATCAGGTCCCACAGTCTTGTACACCTTCAGGTTCCTTAGATGGTCTCAAACCTGAGTTCTGCGTCTTCAGTTATCTTTGCCTATGATGACTGCAGGGTAAGACCTACTTTACCTATTCAATCATTCTTACCAAAGCAGAGCAAACACTTCTTATATACCCCCCTACATACTCTGTACCCTGCAAGGCCATCAAGAAAATAACTGATCTCAGATTCCTGTATTGGTCTCTTAAAACAAGATGGAAGATCAGTGGCTCCTAGCTCTTTCAACTAACTATAACAATTTCTCAACTAAAGAGCAAAGCTGCGCACTGCCAGAAAGCATTATCATTCTGTCAGACAGTAAACTGGTAATGTCATTGTTTCTTAAAAGATTGCAGGTAGATGAAAGGGAGGTCTTACAGGTCCTCAGGGAGTCCAGTTGAAGATAATAATTAAAATAGGAATAAGCATCTAAACAAAGAAATACAAATCAATAGTTCTGTGTATATCTGTAGGTGGGAGCCACAGCTGTTAACAGCTCGAAACAAATCGTATTTAGTGTTTTTCACAGTGATAGGTATCTGAGGCAGAGAATACGGAGATAGGTTGGAGCTTTGGAAGAAAGGAAGGATTGTGTAAACTTCCGTGGTTGGAGGGCAGCATGCAACATTTCACTTTACATTAAAACAAAGTATCTTCTGGATCCATTCCCACCCTCTCCAGTATGTCAACTACTTTCTCTCAATTACCTTTTGGCACAAGTGAATAAAAAGCTGCAATCATCCTTCCTGACAAGCCTTCAAAACTGTTTTCCAGATCATTTCCAATAATAAATGTAATTTAAACTTTTATGATAAAAGCATAGAAGTGCTTTAAAATAGCCCAGGTATTTTTCTAGAGAAGATGATGTCATTCTTTCCATCAGCAGCCGCTCATGCTTTAGTCTTTGTTTGCTGATAAGCAGAAAAGGAATTAGAACATTAGCCAGTATTTTGATATTTAAAATTAATTATTTTCCTCTGTTCTAATCTATTTGTTGGTTAGTTTCCATTTTCCAAAAGTATTGCCAAATTTGGCCTTTGGGTGTATTTACACTGTTCAAATGGGAGTTGTGTGTATGTGTATTTGAGAACAGAATTTGATTCATGTGTGAATACTTCAATTTGCCTGAGATGCACTGAGATAAAAATTTTTTATAATTCCCAAGCAGCTCTCCAAAAAAATTTTCTTGTGACATTTTCTTTGTGGAAGAAAATACGTACCTTATAGTTATCTGTGGGCAGTAAAAGCATCTTCATAAAAATCTGCGATTCCCTCTAAACTTCCAACAAAGAACTGAGTGTCAAAAATATGGTGGAATATGATTCTTCTTTGGTCTCTGGCACACCTATGTGAGTATTATCCAGCTATCACTTTGAAGAAGATATTTTACATTTTTTCACTTCAGACTCACTCTTTCAGGTAAGGTTGGATACACAGTACCTTATATTGCCAAGGCATTGCAAGGGAATGCTTGATTTTCACTGTGGAAAAGATCAGTTGCAGTGCCCTAATGATGAATTGCACCTCCAAAAATTTTCGAAGAGAGATAGCTCAAGTTGGTAATGAATAAAATCGGTATTTTGTTAATGCGGGTCATACTGAAGATTACCTGTCTGTGTCTGTTGATTCAAAAGATGTACCTACTTAGCAGTGTCCTTAATTGATTGCCTGCATTATCATGTAATGAACCTGTTAAGTACAACATGAAGTTGCAAGGAGTAAGTACTTTTTACAGAGATCAGAGACTCACAGAATGGTTTGGGTTGGAAGGGACCTGTAAAGATCATCTAGTCCAATGCCCCTGCCATGGGCATGGACATCTTCTACGAAATCAGGTTGCTCAAAGCCCCACCCAACCTGGTCTTCAACACTTCCTTGAATGCAGCCACAGCTTCTCTGGACAACTTGTTCTAATGTCTCACAACCCTCACAGTGGAGAACTTCTTCCTAACATCTAATATAAATCTAACCTCTTTCAATTTAAAGCCATTACCCCTTGTCCTATCGCAACAGATCCTACTAAAAAGTCTCTTTCCATCTTTTTTGTTGGCCCCTTTAGGTCCTGGAAGGCCACTCTAAAGTCTCCCCAGAGTCTTCTCTTCTCCAGGCTGAACAATTTGCATTCTCTCAGCCTGTCTCCTTAGGACACCTTGGCCTGGTATCATTCAAGATGATTGACCTATCATAAACTCCAACACTGGGGAGAGGAAATTGGCTTTAGAAGTTATGTTGTTTGCTAGGCAGGTAGTAAATGGATCATAGAAATAAACCTTGGAAGTCATGTTACCTTCCTGCATTCTTCCCATCTGACATTGTGAATTGTACTTGTTGCACAATATACTGTTCCTAAGTTGGGAATCAACTTGCTCCTGACAAGTGCAACCTTTCCTGTGGCCTCTCTGGACCTGTGAGCAAAGTGAGGCGCTTTTACAACCGTGCCATTTCTCAGAGTGGAGCCCTGTGATCAGCTGTCTTTGGCACCAAGATTTTAGGTTATAAAACCTGCAGTTTACTGGCATCACTGCATCTGCAGTTCTGTCCCCTTAGTGGTAATTAAAGGCTTATGTAATAAGCAGTAAAACAATAATTGACATGTGTGTGCTTCAGTCTGCCAAGTCAATCATCGTTTGGAAGTTTTTCCTCTGTTGGATTAAAGGAAAAAGAATCATAAAATACTAAAACCAATTGGAAAAAAAAACCAAAAACCAACATTGTATTGACTCAGATTTGACCTTTACTTTCTGGAGACAGAAGCACATGTTCCGGGGGCTACCAGGGAGTGCCAGAGCAGATCAAGCACAGCACTGGTAAGAAGTACAAGACATTCCTGTAGTAGCATGGAGGATCTCAAATCATGGACCAGGGCACTGTTGCAGTAAGGTGATGTAGAGAGAAGAAATAAGTGGCTTCTCCTTATCTAAAGAGCTAAGAAATGTGGATGGCAAATGCCATTCCTGCTAGCGGTGCTAGTACACCTTTGTAGGCTTCTAACAGACCAGAGAATACTTTATCAGTTCTGTGTTTCACAATTGAAGGCTTCAGCCCTGGCTAAGCCAAAAAGAGTTGTCAAATTAATAGTAAAAGGAAATAATCATAGGCAACAGTGATAAAAAGAACAAGCATTTTACTTCTTCAGCTAGCATGGATCACAGCATGATATTGATTCAGGTGACTATAGGCTATAAAAGATTAGATCTACTTTCCCAGTGCAGAAATATAAATGAGTACCCCTGTGTAATATTTATTAGAATAAAGCTTTATCCATTAGCTCCTGGAGCATGTCTGAGAGGGTCAACAGAACAACGAAAGCCCCAGCTGCATCCAGAGTACCAGCGCTGGTCTGGGATTTTCACACAGCTGCTCTGGCTTGCAGAAGTGGTTACAAATAATGGAAATGAAATGTGCTAGATATGATGCAACAAAGAAAAAGGATATTCCTGGCCCAGGGATCTTGCCATCCAAGTGTAAGAGGGATGATAACAGGATGTAGCTGGCAAAATCCAAAGAACCAGTGAAATGCCAGTGACTGCTCAGAAATGGATTTGGCAAACTGATGTTCACAACAGGCTTCTGCAACAAACAAACTTTACTTTATCATAGTATAAAGAGCTTTACAGGTGTTTGTGGAAGGAAGGATTTAAAAAGGTAAAGGGCAATACAGCTGCCAGAAACAGGTGTTTCTTGGAATGCTGAAAGTGTGACAAAGATATTTTCAACAGTAAAGTTGGCAACATCATGTCTCTCAAAGCCTGCGGAAAGGATGTTGCACTGATGGACAGGCGATGACAAGTATTCATGGCACAGGGAGGCTATCTTGAACACATGCCTGAGGTGACAGTGCCAAGCTCATTCATTTCCAGAAAATGAAGTGTGAGTGCATTGCAAGTTTCAGAGCAGAGCTCAGTGCAGAAGCTTTTTGGACCTGCAGTGGCTCTGCACAAAGCCAGCTGGAGCTGCTCTGGATCATCCAGTTGAAGCAGAGAACTGGCCCCCGGCTGGACCCACTTGAGAACAGAGCAGTGACATTCTTATCTGAACTCTGCAGGAAATAATCAGAACCAGTAGGTTTGGTCAGAGGTGGAGCAACTGCCACGCACTCTGGCTGGTATTTTGGATCGGATGCTAATGATTACGGCGATAAAATTCAAGAACACAATGGAGGGAAGATAACAAAGAATTAAGGGTTTAATTATAGTAAATCTGAGTTTAATTATAGTTAGAATCTTTAAGGCAAACCCCAAAATGTTTTTATGCAACAGAAGACAAGGTTAGATCGAGTGGTACTGTTTGTGGTGTGATGTATCCATTACATTGTCACTGTCTTGATAAGGGAAGAGTTCATTGTCACGGTGATGGGCGCTTGGTCCTTCTGAAGAAAACCCACGAAAGCCACCCAGACGCGTTACGGTGCATGCCCCAGTGTCCCCGCACGGAGCCGTGCCCGTGGGTCCCGTGTCACCCGCCGGAGGAGTGAGCACACGCACAGCGGGCAGAGGAGCCGGCCCCCACGTCCTCCGCCGCGCCGGGCGCCGGCACTGGCAGCCCCCCGCGGGGTCACAGCCCGGCTCCGCCCCGCCCCGTCCCGCTGAGACCGGGGAGCCGCGGCCCCTCAGGCCCCGCCCCGGCGCTGTCGTAGGCGCTGACGCCGCGCCCCGCCCGGGGGCCTGGCCGGGTAGCGGCGGGCGGGGGGCGCCGTTAGTTGCTGGGCTCCCCCCGCTGGGCCATGCGATAGCGGGGTGCGGCGGGCCGCGCTCTCGGAGGCCATGGAGCAGCTCCCGGGCGGGCGGCGGCCCCGGCTGGTGTCCTCGCTCGGGCTGGGGCAGCGCGCCTGGGAGGTCACCTTAGACGAGGAGCGGGGCCGGCTGGCCTGGCGCGACCCCCGCCCGCCGCGCCGCGGCGATGGTGAGTGGAGCGGCGTGGTGGGCTGCGGCGCCGGCCGGCGTTAGCGCACCTGCCGGGGCCGCCGGAGGGGCCGCCTCCCCTCGGTGGTGCGGGACGGGCCTTCCCCGCGTCCTTTGCAGCGCGGTGCAGCGCGCAGCGCGGCGCGAGTGTGGGTGCCGGCGGGGAGGGCCTGCAGCGACTGGGTCTCACGGCGGCGGATTAGGGTGCGCTCAGCCGGCGCCGTGTATTTCCTGTATTTGGGCGCCTTTTCGTCCTACAAAAGAAGTGCGGTAGCCGATGGCACCGGCGTCCTTTCGCGGTCGGCTCCGGAGTTCGGAGTCCAGCGGTGACAGAGGGAGAGTGCGTTGATCACACGCGGGCCCGGCCGGGCGGCGGTGTAGCCGCGGACGGGCTGTCAGCAGCCGGCTGTGCTGAACCTGTCAGCCGGTTCCTTGCCAAAGGAAGCTGGAAGCTGCCACCCTTTAAGCCGCAGGGGCCGCGTGGAGTGTAGCGAGCTCCCCGTTCTGCGGGGAGTGCGAGCGGAGGTCTGTCCGACGGCGTGCCCCTGGTCACCGAGGGAAGAGAAAACTTCCCTGCAGCTGGATGAGGAAAGCACAGATGTTGTAGTTGAACTCCATTGTTTTTTGGCACTGGGAGCAGGTAGCAGCATGTAGTTTGTAACCCTAGAACCACAGAATAGTTTGGGTTGGAAGGGACCAGTTCCAACCCCCTGCCACGGGCAGGGACACCTTCCACTAGAGTAGGTTACTGAAAGCTCTGTTCAACCTGAGGGTTGAACGATGCTTGTTATGGGGCAGACACAACTTCTTTGGGCAACAAAAGGACATAATAGACTTACAGAGCTTTTAAAGCAACCTTTCTTTTTAGGTACATGGCTTGTGCTTAAAAAATGATGCTGAAGAACTGTTTCAGGCTTCCCCCCCCCCCACCCCCCCCCCCCAAAAAAAAAAACAAAACCCAAACAACCCCCCCCCCAAAAAAAGCCAAACAAACCCCCCCAAAAAAAACCACAATAAAACCCAAACCCAAACCAAAAAACAAAACAACTAACCAAAACACAACCCCCCCAAAAAACACAAGCCTCAGTTACCAGCTACCACCTTAACAGTGGCACCATTACAACTGCTTAGTAAACTAGCTCACTGAAAATGTCTGTCTTAGAGCAGCTGAGTTGAAATGTGGAGGCGGTACACTTGCTTGCTTGCTTCTTTAACTGAGAATCCGGTTTACCAATCCAGTTTACAGTGTGGTTACACAGAGATACATAGACACAAGTAAGACAGTAAGATACAGCAGTACCAGGGCATCTTTTGATACCGTAGCAACCCCACCAAGGAATTGCACTTTCCACACACCCCAAGGAGAGGCTAATAGGGCGTAAGAGCAGTTTGGATACTTAGAAAAACAGAACATTGCATTTTTATAAAGTCTTAAATTTACTTAGCACTTATAACACTTTACACATTACATCAAAAAACCCAGGACACTACACAGAGCCCATGCGCTAACTTGATTAACTAATATCAGGACATTAATCTACTTAATTAGCACATCCTCCAGAGCGTAGATAGGAAAACAGAACACTGAGGAATGAAGTTTCTCAAAACCAGAAATAAAGCAAATGACAAAATATTCTTGCAGGAATATCCAGGTCCCTAGCGAGTAAAAAGGTGAAGCCCTGTATTATTCTTTAAGAAAGTGAATTTACAAGCCACATACCTTGAGGATCTATTTTTTTATGGCTTTTAACCACTTCCCCCACCACAACTCCAAGCCCCTTAGCACTACATAACCAAACTCAGATTTTCTTTTAGCCTCTTAACACTCCTGCTCCATTACTGTAAATGTCATGTCCCCAAAGCAGGACCCGTATCCCATCCTTTCCTAACTCTGACTACCCCATCAATTCAGCAGCTTTTCCTCTACCACCCAACCCACCTGAGCATATGCAACATATACAAGATAGCTTATTCCTTTTTCAGGACAGCCAGTGCAAGGTAGTCTGATATGAGAAGGGTACCCAGGTTAGTTTTCAAAAACTACAGGCAGTCACTTTGACTGCTAATGTCAAAGACAAAGCTTGTGTATTAATGAAACTAGAAACTTACTGCCTTGTCTCACATGGTGAAATCCTGCTCTGCTGGGTTTGGGAATGAAGATTAAAGGTTGTGTGGTCAGAACTGAAAGGTATAAAATCAAACACCTTCACACCAAGTAGCTACTTTTTTGTGGCCTCAACCATTAACTCAAGGAGCTGTTTCCAAACTCACCTTAGTGATGACACACTGAATTTCTTGGCTGGGGAAGGAGATATTATTCAACCCCTCACTTGCTCCTCCATCACATATTCAAGAAACAGAAGATGAATAGTAACTGAAGGCTGGGTATATTCAGTCAAGATTAAAGGCTGCATGTTCAAATAGGCACTAACTTGGGTGGATTGGTTGAATTCTCCCTACAGTTGTTTTATTCTGGGAACCCCACAATGGAGAAAAGAATGCTTTTGATATTCACATTTCAAAGAGCACACTTTGTGAATGTTTTCAGTAGAAGATGATAGCGCTACTGATTTATATAGACTGTGTCTAAAACTACACATGCATATGCACAAACATACACAGCATATACATAAGTATACGTATAACTGTCTGTAACAAAGAAGGAGATACTTTCATTTTGCCTTTTTTGCTTCTCACTCCAGAAATCTATCCTTGATCTTGACAGAACTGATAGTTTATAATGAATACTTTTCCAGCTTTCATGACTGGCATCACAGAAACACCTGGGACTAAGATTTGTTCACTGCAGGTTTGTGTATTTATTTTTTAAACATAGTTACTGTGCTGTGTGCCTCTAATAAACATTTTTATTGTGTTTAAATATTTTATTGGTTCAGACAAAAACAAAGCAAAAGAAAACAAACAAGTAAACAAGAGGGTCTGCTGTGCTTCTACAAGTGGAAAGAGACCCTGAAAGGATAAACTGGGCCAAAGCCAAAATACATGCCACTGACTGTACTGCAGACAGTCACACAGCTACACATGACATAGCAGTGCCTCATTTTCCCTTTAGTTACCTACATAAAGAGATACAGGAAAATGATGATAACTCTTAGGAAAACCCTGATTCCTATTTAAAGTACTTGGATGGTGCTCAGAAATGTGGCATTTACTTTGTATTATATTAATCTCTACAACGACCCTGTAAGGTTCCGAATATATTATTCTCATCTAACAGATAGGAACCAATGAATTAAAAGGGTAAATGATCTACTGAGGGTGACACCAGAAACTTCTGGCAAACCTCCAAGAATCTCACATTTTGGACTACAACGTATTTTGTTGCATCAGTTTAATACAATTGATAACAATCCCACAAATAATATTGAAAGAAGAATAAAACATAAGATGTACAGCACAGTAAGCCGTATATCTGAAGAAGAAATTTAGAGATGCAATACCCCATTCATTTTATATTAAGGAGCCAAGTCATCACAGTCAGACAACATTCAGATTCTACACTGATGCGGTCAGACTTCATTTGTCATTATGGCATTCCCTCCTACTTTCTTTCTTTGTATTTGTCTGCTTAAGATTTGAAACCTCTTGAATCAAGCTATTAGACTTAAAACTGCCTATTCCATGATTTTAACTATTTCCAATTACAACTACACTTCTAAGTAAATTATAGAGATTAGAAATAGAACTAGCTGAAAAAGTATGATTTTAGTTGATCTGTTTACAAATGCTTTTGACTAGCCCTGTAAACTAAACAGGTAAAAAAATCTGAAGAATCAAATGTCTCACAAAATTAAGAACATCTGTTCTACAGGTGAGGCTTTGTTAAATTACTCACTTGGAGTATTGTGTGCAGTTCTGACGTTCTCAACATAAAAAGGACATGGAACTGTTGGAACAAGTCCAAAGGAGGGCCACGAGGATGATCAGGGGGACTGGAGCACCTCCTGTACCAAGACAAGCTGAGAAAGCTGGGGCTGTTCAGTCTGGAAAAGAGAAGGCTGAGTGGAGACCTCATAGCAGCCTTCTAGTATCTGAAGGTGGCCTATAAGGATGCTGGGGAAGGACTCTTCATTAGGGATTGCAGTGGTAGGACAAGGGGTAACGGGTTAAAACTTAAACAAGGGAAGTTTAGATTTGGATATCAGGAAGAAGTTCTTTACCGTAAGGGTGGTGAGGCACTGGAATGGGTTGCCCAGGGAAGTTGTGAATGTTCCATCCCTGGGAGAGTTCAAGGCCAGGTTGGACAGAGCCTTGGGTGCCACGGTTTAGTGGGAGGTGTCCCTGCCCATGGCAGAGGGGTTGGAACTAGATGATCTTAAGGTCCTTTCCAACCCTAACTATTCTATGATTCTATAATTTAATCTAAATCGAAAACGTGTAGCCTACGGTTAAAGCCCTGGTTTGCTATCTTCTTTGTATGTATGAAAAATTCATGTTAAATTGACTTAAAACACAATCAGTGATCAATGTCTTTTTTGATAACCTCTTTGCAAAAGTATAAACTCCACACAGGGTAGAAAACAGTGAAGAGTCACTGCCTTGTTCGTATGCAGATTAGCACGAAGAGGCTAATTACAGGCCAGTGAAAAGCTTACATGAAAGCACTACTGCTTATGTAGGCAGTTTAAGAGAGCAACTATGGAGTCCGTAAAACTCAGCATCCCCCTATACTCTGCTTCTCCAGCTGAGTGTGGAGAGGAACAGCTTTCTGCAGAGTATTTTTGCTTCTTGCAGTACCCTGCATTTTAGTCTAGCCCATCTCTGGAAAGAAGCTTCACTGGAAGTTCAATCAATTCCACAGCTTCAGATGTGTTTAAAACCAGTGCACATGAAAAGGGGAATAAAAGGGAGCCTGACCCAAACTAGCCAAGGGGTATTCCATCCCACAGCACTTCATGCCCAGTATATAAACTGGAAGGCCCAGATCAGTGCTCAGGTCAGGCTGGCTATTGGTTGGCAGGTGGTGAGCAGCTGTATTCTCTTCCCTTGTTGTTTCCTTTATCATCATTATTATTGGTGGTAGCAGCAGTGGTTTGTGTTACACCTTAGTTACTGGACTGTTCTTATCTCAACCCATGGAAGTTACATTCTTTCGATTCTCTTCCCCATCCCTCTGGGAGCGGGGGTGGGAGGAAGAAGGAAGGAAGTGAGCAAGCAGCTGCATGGTTCTGAGTTACTGGATAGGCTTAAACCATGACACACTAAAAACTCCAATAACTAGCCAGGAATTTCACAAAACTCAAATTAGGGTAATAGCATGCTTTGACTTCTGTTGCATATCAGTTCTTTCTGGACATTTATTTTGAGAAGAAGAAATAACTAGGTGGGATCACAGGAAAAAGGGAGTCATTTCCCAGTTCTGGCACATTTTAAACAAATAGTTTAATCTTCAAGTCTTAGCTCCCCAGCAGTAAAAAACAGGTACTAGTTCATTTATTCTGCTCTCATTTACATAGGTTGTAAATGCTGAAGGGCAGAGGCCATCTCTTATTATGGATTTGTGTAGTGTCTAATACAAAAGAGGTATGAACACAGCAGGGCCTTTAAGAGCTATCTCATGTTTGAAGTACGTTCAAAAATATATTGTTACATGCTGTGCATGTCTCCCAGAGCTTATTACAGCAACAGCTAAATAGAGGATTCACAATCACCAAGCATAATTTAGTGCCAGAAATTAAGGGATCAAGAAATGTATCTATTGATAATTGCCTGTTTTCATTCCTTCCCTATGTAGAATGCCAACATTACAGCATGTGGAGAGAGAAAGAGAAACAAAATCTGGATCTGCTTTTGGTTAATAAAGAATAACAAAAAGCTCCTAAGAAATCTCAGTCCAAGTTCTTCAGCCCTAAACTGCCCAAAAAATAAAATTCCATCAATTGGCATTAATGAAGAACAATCCTTTTGCTTTGTCTGGCAGGAAGGGCCAACTTTTCTAAGGGAGAAATACACAACAATCTAGAAATCCTGTTAATAACATTAGTCCTGAACTTTAATGTATTAATGAATGGACGTGCACTCATGCTGTAATCATGAATTTCAGCATTGCCTTTGATGCTTCATTGGTCACAAAGCTCTTACAAAATGTTTGAAGTGTCTGGCTGTGTAATAATGATTTATAATTCTCTTGAACCAAAGCAAAATTTGCTAGTAAAAATCTTTTTTGAAATAAAAAATAAATTGTGACTGGAGGGTCTGGGTTTGTTTCAAAAAGAGATCACCCACAAGCAGCAAATTATTTAAAAAGCCACTGGTTCTAGCGTTTTGAGATAGGGAGCGTACAACTCAGAATTTCAAAGTAGTGTTAATTAAGATCAGTTTATTAAAATGTCAATCTTTTTAAACAAACAATTCTCTACCATAAACACTAGCTGCAAGTTCCTTTATGCTCAACTTTTCATGAAGAAAATTATTTTTCCTCATACCATATATTCAGCTTTATTCCTTTTCCTACTCCTCCTTCCTCCCCCTTTTTTTCGGGGTTTACCTGCAGAATAAGTAGTCTTCATATGTTTGTCAGATTACTGCTTCTTTCCTCCCCCCATTCTATCAGAAAGGTCTCTGAATTATGTTAAAACAGATTTTTAAAAAACCCTAAAAAATGTTAAGGTTTTATTATGTCATGGTTTAAGGCCTGCCATGCAGCCCATTCACTGCCCCCCCCCTTCCTCCCTCGGCTCCCAGAGGGATGGGGAAGAGAATTGAAAGAAAACAACTCCCACAGGTTGAGATAAGAACAGTCCAGTAACTAAGGTATAACACAAATCACTGCTGCTACCACCAATAAT
>WYDI02032372.1:0-15434 GCA_009867235.2 Psittacus erithacus
GGGGAAGGACAGGTTGTGGGGGGAAAACAAGCAGGCTACATGCTTTTCTAATTTACGACTAAGCTTAAACCACAACAGTCCTCCACGGCAGAACATCCATGCCACTGCCAAGGATATCATGCCTAGGGTGGAAAGGGAGAAACTGTGATGCTCCCTCTACCCGAGCCAAAAGCCAGCCCCAAGGGAGCAGCTCGCCCCGGCTCAGTGTGGCTCCAGCCCCAAGGGAGCCATGTCCTGGGCAGGAGGTGGGCAATGCTCACATCTATCCCAGCCCTGCAAACCAGGTCTGGCCAGAGGCACTAATAACCACGGCAAAAAATGAAAAGATGGTTGTGAAAGTCATTCCTAATTGGATCTGTAGGCCACTACTGCTGTTCACCTCTGCCTCTGACCTCCTTAAACAGGATCCCAAGGAGCGCTGAGCATGCAACCACACTAATAAGCTTATGCTCTTGAAATGGGAAGAGCTCAGTGTCATGTGCTGCTTGTCTGTCCTGCCCCAGTTTTAAAAGGGTTTTTCCTCCCAACCCAGCAAGAGTTATTTTAATTTTCTCTAGCCCCCAGCATCCAGGAGCTGCACATTTAATTAATTAATTCCCATTCACTGAATAGCTCGCCTAATCTCCTTCTGAGGCTAATCTTTTCCAATTGTGTTGCATGTAAGAATTACATGCTTTTTGTTTTGATGAACGCGATTAGGGGGGGAAGCTCCTGCATGAGGACCTGCAGGCAGACCTGCTCCAGGCACATGTGCTAGCAGCACTCCTGTGTTGGTCCAATTTTTCTCACAAAGCCTCTAGGCATGGCAAATATGGGAAAAGCAGCTTCTGGGAAGAAGTGCTTTTGTCAGCCATTCTCACAAGGCATCTGTGTCATCAGAGCTGGGCAACCTAGAGTGATCCTCTTCACCATGGCAAACCCTGGGCTGTCAGTATTGTATTTTCTTGGTACCAGCAGTATTCCCATTTACCTCTTCCCAAAGAGCTGCAAAATACCCAGAGCAGAAGAGGGAAAGATCTTCTACGGTGTGTGACAACCTTGAGCTCTCTCAAAAAGCATCTGGGACAAAGCAACCTATTTTTAAGCATTGCATCCCTTTAGAGGTACACACCACTTTATCTAGCAGTCCAGTGGAATGCACTGTTTTGTGCTTACTGAAGCAGTTCTCCATTTAATGCAGCCAATCTCTTTTAATCTTATGTACACTCTCATTTCTTACAGGTTTTCACTGTTAAATGGGAAAGCTATCAAGTGTGCTAAAACTTATAAATCAGTTATTCAAGAAGCATGATGACAAGAGTGCCCAGGACAAGAGCCGGGTGAGACCAGCTGGCAACTGGGGTTGAGTGCGATGGGTCCTTCTCCCTGGATGGGCTGGAGGGAAGGAGAAGAGGATGCTACTGCTCCAGTCCCATCTTGTCCTGTGCATGCTTGGAGGGCCTTCTTGTTTTTTCTCAGGAGAAAAATAATTGAAAACTACTGAATTCTGTTTTTAGAACAAGGAAACAAGATTTTTCCTCTGAAAGCAGTGCAAATTTGACACCCCAGAAATCACACTGACACAAACCAGGGTACTCTGCAACCCTCTGTTTGAAAAAAAAACTGTAGATTAAATGTCAAATTGGAAAAAAATTATAAGGGTG
This sequence comes from Psittacus erithacus, assembly GCA_009867235.2. NCBI lineage: Eukaryota > Metazoa > Chordata > Aves > Psittaciformes > Psittacidae > Psittacus > Psittacus erithacus. Next base: position 1,644 of record WYDI02032372.1, read on the forward strand.
AGCTTCCAATCTAAAAACTTGTTGACACAAAAGTAACACTAGGGCTGGATTTCGGAGAGGGTTTGACCCTCTGGATGCGAAAGGGATTTGGTTGGCAGGGCACAACAAAATCTAAGCTACAGTCACACTGCTGGCTCTCAGGGCAGAGACAACACCTCAGGCCCATTTCCAGATCTTCCAGTCCCAAGGAAAAGCAGCTTTGGTCTTCCAGGAGTGTGTTCCTGGCCCTGGTTTTCAGGGGTGTCTGGTTAGCCCTGGCATGAGGCACTAGGAACAAGTCCTTACTACAGGGGGGTGGCCGGAGAGGTCTGTCCTCCATTGCAGGGACAGTGCCGATTCACTGCTGTTTTCAAGACACTGGGTTTTTTTTTCCCTGTGAGTAATTTTAGGACCTCTCCTTTCTCCCAGCCCAAGCAGTTGTGTGCTAAGCATGCTCAATTCTTCCTCCCTCCTGTAATTAATAACAAAACCTCTGGTGAGGCTCAGCCACTGGTGTTAATTGGAGCACAGCACGGGCGATGGCAGCTGGTGCCAGCCACACTAAGAAGATTATTCACTTTCTGTTTCACTGACTTCCAGTTCCAGTGGGAAAACTGGCAGCACAAGGCCATTGCTAAAGCCTGGGCTGCAGTACAGGCCATGGGGATACGTGGCAGTGACACTGTCCCGCCCACTTTATAGTCTGGGTCAGTCTTGGGAATTAACTTCAGGTTTTTTTGTTCCATGTAATGTAGACTCAGGCTTTATACTGCTGAAAGGTACTTCTGTGCCTTAGCTCTGCTACCTGGCTTTCTCGCAGACGAATGCAAATGCTGGCCCCACGCTTTCTTGCAGCACAGTCAGAAATACCCAGCCCACCCACATTTCAGTTTAGGAATAGCTGAAGATGGAGCTTCTGCCTGTAAAATAAACAGATAAAGCTCTCAAAAACTGGATTAAATCTACCACATCTGAACTCCTGCACTCGATGCGTTGGTTATTAAGGCATTTAAATAGATACAGTTGGTTTGTTCAAGACATTATCCTGGAACGACTATAGGACACTGAATGTGCCATCTGCCTGGAGGCCAGCCTCTTCTATTAGATACAGTGTAACCCTAATGCTGAGCCAAAATGCCAGCGCCTGTATTTCAGTTTTCAGTCTATACCTTAAAGCCTCATTGAGAACAGGACTGGAGGAGATGCTTTCAGCAATAACATCTCTCTCCACCTCACTGAGTGCTTGCTGTCTTTGCTGCATCACAGGGCTCAGGCCAGTGAATACCAAGAGCTTATGTCAGTAATAATCCTTTTCATGGCCATGGGCAGGAGACCTTCTCTTACCCCAGAGACTCAGATGAAGTTGAGGGACTATATTGCCTGTCACTGTACCTTATGCAGAAGGCAGCATGCTGTTGAGTGCATACAGCATGTGTCAGCTGCGGCAGTGTTCCCTGCCCATCTTCTTACAGCCTTGGTCTGCAAGGACAGGAGAGTGTCTCTTTCCCCATCCCAGTGGAGGTGAGCTCTGAGCTCACATCAACTGCCCATAGCAGAACTATAGCCTAAAGACCTGGAAATTATCCTGGTGCACCAATAATCCAGCCTTTTAATATGTACCATCTTGTTCCCTCTGTGATAACGTAGATAAGTCTGGTTTTGCCCTGCTGTGTCATGCTGGTGTGTCACTGGTGAATAAGCTGCTAGGAGCTGGAGATGACATTGCTTTATGCCTGAAGCTTTGCCTAAATGGGTTACAGCCTGAGACTAGCTAGGAATACCTCTGTTTAAATAGTGCATGTATCAGAAATAGATCTTTTCTCTAGAGTAATAGGTCATGGCAATTTTCTTCCTATTTTTTGCTGTCCAACCCCAGCATTTGTGTGCGAAGTTCAGCAGCATCCCTCTGACCTGCTGCCCCGAGGTGAGGGCTTTCAGAAACAGAGCTTTGCAGGCTTCAATTTTTCATTAGGGGGAAAAAAAAAAAAAAAAAAAAGAAAGCATGTTTGTCTGTTCCTGCAAACAGTGAGGCTTTTCTGCCACAGAAGTGGCTTTGGCCTGATGTCACAAGCAAGGGGAGGTTGGGAAGATGCCCTTTTTGGGCAGGGTAGCAGAGCCACAGGCACCTGTGACCCTCCAAAATCCCATAGCCTTCAGCTCCTCCTGTGAGAGCTCACCATTATGTAACCTTACTTAAACCCACTTTGGCAAGAGTTTCTGTATCTGTCCTTTGCAATGGAAAATGGTTTTACAGGACCAGGGGAGGGAATAATGCTGCTACCCATGTCCTCTCTATTGTTGCCAGTGCCCAAGACTTCCCTCCATGCCTTCCTATGCCCTGGAGCTGCTTGTAGGCAATGCTTTCACCCTGCAAAAGGAGCAGAGGTTTGTTTCAGTTTTTAAACTCAGCCTCAAAGGCGTCCCACATTTCACCTGGCTTTTACCAAGCAGGTCCTTGGCTAGAGCTGCCTTCCCTTCCACCAGCACCAGTAGAGATTATCCCTGAGCCTTCCCAGGGACAGCAGGAGCTGCTTAAACTGGCAAATCCAGATAGGGTCCTGGGAAGGAGCAAAACAAATAAGGCTTCTGCCTGTGAGGGTAGGGATGCTCACTGTGGCTGTAGGACAAGGCTGTTCCCTTAACGATACACTGCAGTAGCTGTTTACTTGCTTTGTTGCTTCAATTTCCAGCATACGAACATCAAATAAGACTCCTTAGAGGAGAGGAAAATAAATTCTCTCAGAGAACTACGTTCCAGGAGATCCTGTAGAGAAAACCATAAATTCATCAGATGCATTTTGTAAAAACAATTGAAAATAATGTAGCTTGACATCAACAGCATTAAACAAGATTAAGAAAAGCTGAAAAAATGGGCTCAGCATTTAATAAGATAATTACATTCGGTACCTATCCTTTTCACCTTTTCTGACTGAGACTGCAAAACATTCCTCCCACCACCTGCATGCCATGCATGCTGTCACTTCTACCTTTTCTTAGGTGACAAGGTTCCTGGGGCAAAGCCATTGCCCATCCATGCTAGGGTTTTGCTGCCAGCCATGCTGCGTACCAACAGCCATCCTCACTGGTCAGCCCAGCTCCAGGGAAGCCTGTTCAGTTGGCATCATGCAATAAATTGTAGATGATATAAAGAAAACTGCAGAACAAGCCCCAGAACACCACCCACCCCAGCTTGTCCCTCCATGTTTCTTGGGTTCTATAAGCACCAGGGCTCTGCCCATCATTTGGGGCTGGGGAGGAGAAATCCCTATTAGCCAGGAACTGATGGCCAACAGAAGAGGAAAGATCATGAGCTCCACCATGCATGCAGCAAAGTCATATGTGGTCCATATCCACCCACTCCCTCCTTGTGATTTTGGGGCTGGAAAAGCCACAAAATGGGGATGTGTGCTGGAGTGAAGCTCCACTTGGAGGCCCCAGCCCTGCACTTGAAGGCAATCAGCTGAAAAGTGCAGTGAACGATGAAACCAAGGCAAGACAAAGCACATACAGTTGCTTTCAGGCTAATATGCAGATTTATGCAGAAAACAAATATAAAGAGCTGCATCTGTTGCAAGCAAAGTATAATTCATCATCAGGGAAGAGGGCTTTTTTTCCTCACAGCTACATTTGCTGTAGCTACATATTTTATTTTCCCTGGTTTTGCGTGTCATGGGGTGGGGGGGGTTGGGTTTTTTTGAAGTAACATTTCTTGCTTTGAATACAGATAAGTACCAAAATACTTCCCAGTGTCAGGTGACCAGATTCGTAATGTGGTATATTAGAAATTGATGGCCATCAGCTTTTTGGTATGTTTTGCAAAACCAACTGGGTAAAAAGCCAGCAATCAGCCTTTGAATGAGCACAGAGCTGTTTAGGTGTGATAACAGATAAGGCTTTCCTAGCCTTTCCGTGTTTGCAATCTGTTTAGTCTTGTGCAACACAAGGTATGATGGAGGGAAAGCTTTTTAACTGAAATTTGCCCTCTAAGAGGCAGCTGTTATGCATACACATATATTTTGGAAAGCAGTTATCTTTTGGTGCTCGAAAGGGATCTGTGACCATGCAGCTGTGGGTTCCAATACCCCTTGGTGCTTATTTGGGCTCCTGTGTTGCTCTTGCTGCCATGTGGTTGCCCCGCGGGTGCAGCAAGTTTTGGAGATAACTGCAGGGAGATGCTTAGGGAGGCTGCTAGCTCTGCCCCAGACCACAACAAATGTGCCTGTGGTCCAGGTCATACCTTCTCCACAGACAGGTCTCAGCAGCCGAAGCAGAAAAGGAGAGCAAAGGAGAAGAGACAAGGAAACTCATCTTCACAGTGCACATTGTGGGCATTCTGTGGACCAGCATATGCCACCCAGCACCATGCTGCCCCTAATGAAATAAATAATAGGAAAAGCTGTGGAGGAGAAGGCAGTGCAGGGAATTTAGTCTCATCCCTGAAATCCAGAAGAAATGAAAAAGAACCTAAACTAAGAACAGTTTGTTCTTAGTCTGTTTATTGAGCTGCTATGTTAATACTGCATTGCTGTGAATGGCTGTATTAAGGATATCATAAATCATTAGAGAAAAGCAAAGAAGCAGCATGTACTCCTGTAAACCTGAACAGCATCTAAATGTATATGGGCTCATAAAGATGCAGAGACAAAGAAATAACAAAAGATAATTGCCCTTGACTGGAAACCAGGAATCAGCAATAGTTGTAGACTCAAAATTAAGTGGTAATTGAGCAGATTGATAGAACCTGATCCCACCCTTTGAAGGGCACCTGCAGCAATATCTCTTTCAGCAGTAATTGCACCTTCCTCTCTCCTGGTGCAGAGGTCTCGCATCCCAGGCTTTGGCTGCTTTAGAGTGGCCTGTTTAACTGAATCCACCCTGAGCTGAGATGAATGGTGGCGAAAGGATGGTAAAACTTCTTGGTAACAATTATGCTTGTGAAGAGATTACATGACTTTGTAAGGAATATTTTGACTTTGTTTTTCAAACCATTTTCTGTAAGTCCCATTTAATAGGTTTGGGCAAGAAATTATTCACTGTCAGATAATTACAAGCCCAGAAGAAAATTCTCAGCCCTAAATCAGGGCCCACTGGACGGCCTGGGGTGCAACAAAAAGCTGGGAGAAATTCTTGAAAGTTGGTTCTTGCTCTAAATGTTACCAGCATCAGCTCAGCTAGCTGGCATGAAATCTGCTGCAATACTGATGGAGTCGAGTGCTATCCTCGCTGGCTTTGTTAATAGTTACATTCAAACGCCAGCTATGACATGAGACCCCCGAGACAGATATTGCTCTGTGGTTAAAACTTAATTAAGGTGTTGATTTTTCCCTTCCCCCATTCCTGCAGCCCTTGGTCCTGCACTGGGACCCTCAGCCCTTGCCCCACACATCTGCTTTTACCTGGCTTTACCTTATGCCTCAAGGATCACGGGCAGAAGGGGTTTCTGTGCAGGAACACTACAACGCTCTCTGCACATGTTGAAATTCATGAGTTAATGCACTTACCAACATAAATATTAAGATGCAGCGGGGCTGTTATAGACTTGAGCATTTGAACTATTTCAGCTATTTCCTTACTTGCATTCCTTACCCATGTGTCTGTGAAACCAGTTTATAAAAGGGCATTTTTTTTTCCCACAGACTTGATGATTACACCAAATTCCAGAGGCCTTTTGACAGATAAGGAGGATCCCTATTGACCTTGGTTTTTGTTTACCCTAAGTGTTTTACTGGCCCTCCTGTACCTGCCAGACAGGAACTGGCAAAGGGAAAGCAGTCCCGGCAGGATGAAGAACAGAAGAAAAGATGAATTCACAACTTCACCAACTGCTGATCAACCCCAGCAATGTGTCCTTGCTGGAAAAATATGGGATAGCAAACATATTTCTGGCTTGGTTGAGATGAGGAAAAGGGATGATGGTCAGGTTTCTAAGGTACCAAGCACATCTGCATCAACCTATCTCAGCTTCCCAGTCCCTGAGATGCCACATGTCCCCCTGAGAACAGTGGGACAGTGGGTATAGTTGGGTGGTGTCGTGCTGGAGGTGCAGGGTGTTGGAGGATATGGACATCCACACCAGGAGGGGTCAAAGGAGAAGGGATAAGCAGAAATCTTCATCTGGAAATAACTGCTCTCTGAGCAGTCCTTGGGGATTGCTGGCACCGGACTGGTAATAACTTAATTGCAACCCATTTATCCTTGAAGGGTATTTTTGGTAATTGCCTTTAATGCACCTCTGTTAAAGCAATGAAGCAGTATTCACTCCTTTCTGATTTCAGCATAATTTCAGTTTAAATATATTCAGGTGGTAATTCTTGCCTTGCGGAAGCAATGATAAACCCTCAGGTGTATCAGCACATTTCACAGTGTTTGGGAATAAAATTAGTCATACTGGCTGGCTGCTTTGGTCTCCTGAACAGCAGATCTCAAGAGATTTCATCCCTTTTCTGTTCTACCTTATTAAAATGGTCAAGAAACAATTTTATTTTAAGGAGATTTTTTCCTCGCTTGTTTTCTCCTTCATAACGCACTGAGAAGCAGAAAGGTGTGGTGAGTGCTTCTGAAAATAGAGGTGTGCTCTTTCTTCTTCCTTCCCCACCATCACCTTTCCATGTGTTCCCCAGATGTCAGAACGTTAATTTGTCATTGAGTTTGGTCAGAGATGCCTATAAAATGAGTTAAACAAAACAAGTACAAGAGGTTGTTTAAAAAAGCTTGCTCCTTTTCATCCACTTAGCTTATCCATCCTCCATTCCATAGCAAATTATTCAGAGGAAAACCTGTCTGGGCAGGACCATCTCTTTTATTCTCCAATTTGTACAAAGGATAGGAGACAAGGTTGTCTTCACATGTGCGTCAGGGCACAACTAATGGCCATTTTTATAGACTTCATATCCTCTGAGCCTCAGTGAGGGAGCTTGGGAAGCCCTGGAAGAGAATGAGCCATCCCAGCAGCTTTTCTTGCTGTAAAAATCAAATCTCTGTATGGGGAACCGGATCCTGTCAGAGCCAAAAAAGATGAACCAAACCTAAGACAGGATTAGTTTTGAGATGCTGCCATTTCCCTCTCCTCCACCTCCGTTACCTATCCTGCCAGCAGAAAAGCTTTAATGAGAGCATAATCACTCAGACTCTTGCTGCTTCATGTGACTTCCCCTCCTCCTTATCCCCCCTCTAAACTAAGCAAAGGATTAATTTGCTAAATTTAAATAGTTAAACCTGCAAATCCAAATGGCAAGGTACAAAACCAATTCCTGCAAAGGTTTTGCTTGCAGCCGTGTAAGCTGTCCTGTGCCGTCCCTCCAGCTCCCTAGGAGGGATGCAGACAGGCAGACCCCATGTCTGTGCCCCACCAGGCTGCAGGTGAGTGCCCCATGCTGTCAGTTTTTAAATGAAATGGTGTTATTTTGTGTGTTTCAGGGCAGTTTTTGTTGTTTGTTGCTGGAGTCTCAGTTGTGGGGATGCACAGGGCTGGCTGGGAAGTGTGGAGCAGTTCAGCATCTTTGTGCTGCTAACTTCTGATGCCAAACCATCAGGGTTGTGGCCCGTGATAATCTGAGTGTGCAGGGACTGCAGGATGTTAATTGTGATTTACAGACAGGAGACAACCTTTTATGTATGAATAAGCAGTAGTAAATCAGTAAAAAAATGTTTGAAATACCAGATGCAATGCAAGTTTATATTAAATGTGGAGAGCCAGTAGCATGCAAGGGCAATTGGTTGCTTGAGCTTTGAAGAGCTTGTGAGGGACCACACTCACAGGGCTGAAGCCAGAGCTGCAGAAGTGGTCTGGACATGCACCCACTCTTCCAAAACATTTATCTCTCTGAAGGGTTCACAGAATTTCTGCTCTGATCTGTAGACTGTTTTCAAGCATTTTTTTCACAAGGCTCTCTCCTGCTACTCTCAAGCCAAAGCAATTTCATTTTCTTCCTTTTCCGGTTATTTACTGGGTGGAGATGCACGCTGCCGGCGCCAGGGATCACGCAGTACTTAAAAGTGGCTGGAACACCACCTGTAACCAAAGTGGTGAGCAAATTCCCATCCTAGCACCCAGGCAGGGAAGAGTGCTGCATCTTATCTTCTTCACTTGGAAAAATGCAAGAACCCCCAGTTAGGTTTGATCATGGCTTCCCCCAAATCAGCAGAAACCCCATGGGTGGGAAGCTCTTACAGTTACCTTGTGGTCAGTATCATGACAGTCAGGGCACGTGAAAAATAAACCAAAGCATCAGTGCCCAGGCTGCACATCTGAGCAGGAGGCGGCAGAGGTATGGGTACTGTCTGCAGCAGGCAGCACCAAGGACCGCTGATGAAGGGAATAGCACCTCTTGCACTGGTGTATTTATAAATGCATTGTAGTCATCACTTTTGTATGAGTGATACATTCATTTTCCCAGCAGCACCTTTTTAATTCCCCTCCTACTCTGAGGTCTGTGGAAATCATTTTAGAGGAACTGATATGCCTGCTTAGTTGTGTCTGGGACTCTCAACATCACCTTGGAAAATAGCTAAATAACACCAACTGCAGCTGAACACTAGAAGGAGAATACTCCAACACCCTTAAGTTGTGGGTCCATCTTCCCACAGTCATCCCTGACCCCTCTGGTAGGTGGTGGCAGGATCTTGAAGAGGCTTGTCCTGCTCTCTCCAAGGCATTGCCCGACACGGGTGGGCGGCTGGCACCGTTCAGCATGGCTCAGCACAGTTCAGCACGGCTTGGGCAGGCAGCAGACCAGGGCTCACTTGCACAGGAGTTAAATGTCTCCAACAGAGCCTAGAAAGCATGAGCTAACTGGGGGCTAGGCTGCCTGCAGGGGATTAATCAAGCAAAGGGTACTAATAGGAAACAGCGACAGATGTCAAGTGTGTGTTGCTCCTATATATAATTTGGCCTTAAAACACAAATTCATGAGTTCCTGTTTGCTTTCGTAATCTTAGAAGGTGTCTGTCACCATGGTATCTGCATGCTGCAGCAGGACAGAAACAGGCTCTTCTCCAACCAAAAAAAAGGGGTTTATTTCCTTTTCCAGAGCTGTGGGGAGAAGCTGGGGGGTGTGCATGGGATAGTATTGCTGAGGGACACCCTGGATGGAGGCAGCTTATGGACTCTCCTCCCTTCTTCTCCTCCCCAGATGGGACATGGCACGTTGTGGACAGCTTTGGATCCTTGAACAAGGAATATTTACCAGGGCAGATATTTTAAAGATGCTACAGAATTAAGGCGGTGACGTGAGTGAAGCCAGGGACCCTTTCAGCTTCTGCAGGCTTAGTAAGAAGAAACCACAGCTATTGCACTTGGCTTACACTTTATGCAAAAGCTGGCAGACGCATTATTTGTAACAAAATATTAGAATACCTTCACAGTGAGCTCAGCGAGGATGGACCCACAAAATATGTGGCAAAAAACTTTTATAGAAGAGGAGGAATGGGTAAAAGAAAAAGATCCATAACAAAAATGGCCAGTTTACAGTTTAGGAAACACTTCCACACTGGTGTATGTGTGTTGGGGTCCAACACAGACTCCTGGCAAAGGCTGACAACCTTTCTGCTGCCCGTGGGATGAAAAAAACTGGAAACACTTACAGAGAGGTTGTATCGGGAAAAGGAAATGCGCATTGATCTCAGTGCAGTCTTCTTCCTTTTTAGGGGTGGTGGGAAGCATAAATTCTTTGTGTTTAGAGGAAACTATGCTTTCCTGTACTATGTTGGGGCAGGTCAGCATCATTTCCCTGGCAAGTCCTCACCTGCATGATGCGAGTGGTCAGCTCTGTGTGGAAGTCAGTTAAAGAGAAATCCCCCCAAAACCTCAGCCAAACTTTTGGAGTAAACACACAGTTTCCTTGGAACAATAATGGGTCTAATTTGGGGCTCACAGTGGTCTATAGGCTGCACAGGTACAAGCAGCAAGTCCATTTGCTATGAGGAACACAATTCAGTTTCAACTGAAAGTAGCCATAGGACAGTTTCTGCCCTCTTCCCTTAAGATGCAGCCCAAACTGAATTAGCCCACTTAGAGATCCTCTGGTCGGGGATCCTCTAGGACAGCAGGGACTAAATCAGCAAGCCAGGTGAGAAAGACAGACTTTCAAAGCTGAGAAACATTCAAACTTTTTAAACAGTCACAACAGAAAAGCGTTTGGATAAAAAATATCAGATCAAATGCCAGCATTCGCTACTAACTGTGCTCAAAGCCATCACGAGCTGCTACATTGAGTCATTATCCAAGGACTAACTGACGCCAGGAATTCAACGGTTTTCTGGTGGGGCAGATGGTCCTATGTTGTCTTATCTCAACATCTGCATTGGACAACATGTCCTGTGTAGGACTGCTGAGGGTTTGGGAGCTCCAGCTGGAGATGAGAGTTCTGAATGGTAGGCGAGATGAAGATCCAGCTGGTAGGAGATGTGTTCATACTTACGAATTCAGATGATGTCTGTGAAGGCCAGGAGAAGGAAACAGCTTTAGGGTGTTATGACTTCCCTGCTTCCCTGCCTTCCTCCTCCCCGATGCAAAATTTTCTGCAATTTAGCATGAGAGACACAGAGGGAGAGTGAGACAGCACATGAAACGCGTTTTAGAATGGGTAGTGCCAAAATGGTAAAATGAAATAATTTAATAGCTTCTGGTAATAAGCAAACTGCCTTTTAAAATGGCCCTGCATTCATCCAGTGAAAATCATAAGTACCTTATTTTTATGATATATTTCTGTTTCAGAGTAAACTCAACATGCCTTGTTTGTATTAAAACCTCCTTTGCACTAAAATAACTGTAAAGCATATTCTTTCATCTACAAGGGCTCATGTTCACACTCTTCACCCTTTAAAATTCATATGAATTTCAAGTTTTTCATTGCATTGGAGAAGCAACCTATTTGATGTAGGCTCGTAGAAGAGATAAATTACATACGTGTTTTGAATAACAATATCTGATTTCTTCTTGTGAATGGTCAAGTGGAAATATACTCTCCGTATGTAATTAGAAATGTAAAGGACTCACTACAAGATTAAAGATTAAAGAAAAAAAGAGAAACTTAGAAAACCATCAGACGTGTGCATTCTTGTTAAGCTCATGAAAGAACGCCATCGTTTGAAGGCACGGCAGCAGACAGGCATTTGCCAGGTCTGGCAGTATGGAAAAGCAGAGCTGTGGAGCCAACTGAGTCAACTGTGTTGGTTGAACAATAGTCACAGTCCCTGAAACCGCCTCATTCTACATGAACATGCAAATTTGCAATGGGAGGTGGCTGTCGCCCGCATCCCGCCCCTCTGAGCATCACGGCCGCAGTGGGAAATTCAATGTGCCACGCCGAAGGGAGAGAAGTTCATACATCTTCCACAAGACGTTATCAATGCAAGCATTGCATTGAAGACAAGAAATCTTCCTAATCAATCAGGCACACCATGAGATCCTATAAATAAATCTTTCCACAGACTGCGACTGCCAGACTGGAACCAGTGAGGAAACTCCTCCACTTTGCTCAGCAGATACTTACTTCATAGGGTGGTGGCTATATTAAAAGAGACTCAAACACAGAATTACACCCTGCAATGTCATATGCAATCTCCCTCCTTAACCCTACAGATGTGCAACTGGTAAAAATTTTGCCAATACAATCAATTTCCAGGACTGCGGCTCAACTCTTGTTCCCATTTGCTGGATTTATTTTTAAAACTGCATTTGCACAGTTACTAATTTTATTCGTCCCAACCACAAGTGGCAGCAGGCTGGGAGGCAAGCAAGGACCAAGCAGGGAGGAGGGATGCAGCCTTGAATGCGGCTGCCCTCAGTTAACATGAGAGTAACTTGGGTTAGCTGCAGGGAGTAACTGCAGGTAACATGGAGAGCAGCTGGTAGAAGACACTTAACCAGAGAGGTTAATTTTACCTTGCCCAAATAAACCATGTTACTCTTTGCTGCGTATCACAGTCCCATTTTATCCCTCCCAGGCTGTGGGTGGAACCAGAGTCTCCTGCCCCAAGGGGCATGCTTAAATGGGGCAAAAACCAGGGTGTCTGCATGACACTTAAAACATTTCAGCCCAAGTCCGTGCCCTAGTTCCAAGCAGGTTGCACCTATCTCTCTTCTGTCTGCCTCATGGTGTTGGGTTTTCTGTATGAGTTCCTGGGACTGAAATCCTATCTTTCCATGGCACTTGGTCACTGCTGCCAAAGAGGTTAATGTTGAGTAAGACTTGTGAGTCAGCAGAGTAGGTATGTCATCCCCTCAGTCCAGGTCTGTCCTCTCCTCTGGATGAACAGCCACATGGCAACAAGTTCAAACTCCCAGGAGTTGGAGTTAACCAGATGCAGATGTTTCCCTTCTTCCCCCCTCTTCCCTTTGGAAGAACTGGCAAACCCAGGCTCGTCTGCCTGCATGCACCAGCACTGCTGGGGCAGGGAACTGCAGAGGACAGATTCCCACCGGCGCTGCCACACCAGACCTGCACACACTCCCTGAGTGTACACAGTGTACACTGCCATGCGTTGGTGCTTGGCATCACCCTCACCATCCTATGCAAAGGGACATTTTGAAACCACACGCAACCTTAGGGATGTTTTTCTTACATAGCTTTCCCTATTTCTGAGGTAAATAAAAACCCCACAAAACCAAACAAACAAAAAACCAAAACCCTCTCGATCCAATTAAATGCCTGAATTTAATTATAATTAAGACTAGTTGCTAGCTCTCCCTCTTTCAGACTGCAAGAAGTTTACCATCCCCTATATTCTCCTCACTGTATTTGCTGGGTTGAGTCTGGAAGCACCTGCCACCCAAAGCTCAGAGGCCAAGTGAGTGCTGCAGCATCCCCCAAATACCGCGGTAAAAGTGCTCTCCTGCGTGATTAACGCTCTCCATTTCGGCCACGCAATCTTAAAAGGTCGTCTTTAAATAAATTTGGGAATGCAACATTTGCATGTTAAACTTGGCTTCAGCGACCCAGAATATTTCAAGTAGATTAGGTTTTTCAGCAGTTATTTATAGGATACTCTTAACTAGTTACTTTACTATCAAAAAAAAAAAAAATCGGAGAAACGGAGAGTGTGAGAAGCGGCGATTCGTAGCGTGCGCCATGGTACATCCCCCGGGTGTGTGCTGGCGGATGCCACTCGCGTTGTAATGAACAACCGAAGCCTTCCCGCAAACCCGGGCACCCCAAGCCTGACGCGTAGCGAAAGGTACCACAGGCAATCCTCCTTCCAAAACGACTTTTTGCCCCCGAGAGCTGGATTTGCGTGGCAGACAAGCAGCGTTTATCACCACTCCGGGAAGGCGGAGACCCAGCCCTGCCCAGCCCGGGGGCCGGCACTACCCGCCCCGCCGCCGGCCCTGCCTGCAGGCAGCGGAGCAGAGGGCTTGGGCGCCACCGCGGCGGCTCCCCCAGCCCGGCCCCGTCTCCCTCCGCGGCGGCGGCGGGCAGCACCGCCCCATGCCCCCCCGCCCCGCTCCTCTGCGCTCCCGCCCGCGGGGGGCGCTGCCAGTGCGGGGCTGCCACCGGCTCCCGCCTGCCCGCCCGGGGCCGCCCCGCGGCGGCAGCGGAGGCTCCGGTGCGCGGGGGCGGCCCCGGCAAGGCGGGCGGCCCGCCCCGGGCCGGCGGTTCCCGTGCCCGGCAGGCAGGGCCGGTCCCGGTTTCTCTGACACGGCGCCTCTCGCTTCTCTCTGGCAGGACTCCCGGGAGGATGGGATGGATTTAGGGAGCGACGCCGGCAGCAGCCGCTCCAGCTCGGAGTCCAACTCCAGCAAAGCCACACCGTGCTCGGAGGGCAAGTCCTCGCCATCCCCCAGCAGCCTGGACCTTGCGGCTCTGGAGGATT
>WYDI02032373.1:0-20232 GCA_009867235.2 Psittacus erithacus
GATTTGTGTTATACCTTAGTTACTGGACTGTTCTTATCTCAACCTGTGGGAGTTACATTCTTTTGATTCTCCTCCCCGTCCCTCCAGGAGTGAGGGGGAGGAAAGGGGGGAGTAAGCAAGCGAGCCTGTGTGGATGACTGAGCTTAAACCATGACAACCCAATACTAGGTGGGACTCAAGATTGGATTTTTTGGCATAACTTGCTTGTGTACCTATCTCTGCTCTCTGATGTCTGTGGATTAAAAGTTCCTGCTCAAAAGGCAAAATACTGCAGAATTGCCTTATGGCTTTTTACCTGCTGTTTGTAGCCTGCTTGTGAAAAGCCATGTATGTCCTTGTCTATCTGCACCCATATGCTCTCTCTCCCATCTACATGTGCACAGAAACATGCATACATGTCCAGTATGACAAAGGGAGACTTTGAAAGGATTGCTAAAATCACTGTCAGATCATAGTTTTAGCTTTTTGTGTGTGTAATGATAAAAATATAATTCTGTATGTTCCCTGTGCTTGTGTTTCTCACTGATGCTTGAGAGCTCACACACTGACTGAGATCGGGTAGGTAAACACAAAACAGAAAATCTGTTTCCTGGGTGAGTTGCCTCAATATTTGAGCAGTAGGTGCTGACAGCCTTTGGTTTAAATAATGTGTTAGTATCTCTGAACAAAGGCATCTGAAGGGTTACTCAGCCAGTTGATACAAACTGTGTTCAACATCCCTGTGGCTTCCTTATCAGATATAACACCACCAGCTTCGCAGGGGCCAATTAGTGATTATTTACAGAGGTAGCACTGGATTGCTACAAGCTGGTCTGCCATGTAGCCAAAAGAGAAACTAACAAAAACTAAAGCACCATGCGCAAAACCTTGTCTGCTAAAGCATGTCTACTCACAGGCAGCTCCTGGGAGATCAGTAGCCTAGAGCATCAGCTTCTCTGGTGGAGGTCCACCAGATCTCCTACTATGCTGAAGAGTAGTTTTTGTGCTTATCTTTGTGTAAAGAGTTTATCTTTGCTACATGTGTGAGAACTGAAAACAAATGTCCAAAGCAAATCATGGGAGTGATGGATTTCTTTTTTTGTTTTCTTCTTTCTTTCTGGAACTCTAGGTTTTCCCTTTCCTGTGGCTATGGTATCAACCACTCTCCAGTTCTTTTGAGCCACTGTCTTTGAGGACAGTAAGAAAAAACCCCATTTTCTCCTGTCTCAAATAAACCTCTTTTTCCTAAGAACCACAAATCTCTGTTAGGCACTGCATGAAAGTTGAACAAGTCTTCCATGAGGGTCAAAAATGCTGACCAGCAGTAACAAGGGACCAATGCTTTGAGCTCTAGGTCAGGAATCTTACTTGTTTCTCCATAATAAAATGGATACCATGTAGTGAACTCAGAGCTATCACTAAAAAGTGAGCAATTATCAGTAGTGTGGGACCTAATGTGTGGCCCCACACATATGTGAGCCAACCTCCAAGACTACCACCAGCATCACCACCACAATTTCCTTCTAATAACAGACTTAATGCATATCAGAAATGGCAGCTGCACTTGGAGGTGGTGTTTGCTACAGTGGTATGTCCAGATGGTAGGCTTTGGTCTGCTTTGTCTGTATAGTAATAAACTCTTGATTTCCTCTCTGCACCAAATAAAATTTCTGCAAGAACATTAGCTGCTTTAAGCAGTTATTACTTGGAATTAATTTCAGCATTAGCCCTGTAACCAACCAACGTTTTCCTCGTCAAAAAACCTGGAGTACTAAAAAATAAAGAAAAATATTATTTCACTGTCTGGCTTCTATCCACTACAAATATTAAAGTTAAAATGTTCTTGTTCAGTATTTTTGTCATGCTATCTGCTTCAGCCAAATCATCAAACAAAACAGGCTATTGCCAAGAAATTTTATCTTTATGCAAACATGTGAAAAAGAATTTAATTTACCTAACTCTTAGTAAGTGTTAAATTGTGAAAACCTGTTTAAATACAATGAATGCAGTTGCAAAATAGTCTCAATCCAAGAGGACTGAAGCAGAGTTTAAGGTAAATATTGAAATGCGCCATTGTTTATGCAGCAATTTCTTTTCCTGCAACTCCCTTCTGGTGGAAAATATGTTTAGAAGTCTTAGTGTAAGAATAGCAAACAAACAAACAAACAAATGGTGAATATTTGCATAGGTCATCAGGAAACAAATGCCATGTAGTATGTAGGAATAGTTGTGGCTCTTTTTTTCCAGTTCTAGTAGGTGGGATGTTTAAGTGAACTTTTACTTATAAGTCTGAACCATATCTGTCTCATAAATTTAGTCCATAAACTGTTGTGTGGGACAGTTTTTGTTCAAGAGAAGCCTTAGGTAGCTAGCAGTACAAGAAACACTTCCTTCACAAGAGTAGATTAAAGATTGCACCTGAGTTTTGCAATAAACACTGAGGCACTTTGTGGGTTATATTTAGCCATATGCTGGGGATGTGCTTACGCCACTACAGCTCTGTTAAGCAGACATGAGCCTTCCCGTGCTGGCTGGTTAAGGAAGGCTTCAGGCAGCTAAGGGCTGCCCAGAGAGGTCTGGCAGCTGGAATAAGCCGGTTCCTGAACTTTCTTTCTGTACTTTGTCTTTGCTAAGGCACCAGTAGATGTGCTTGCCTTCCACACCTGATCCTCACTCTCAGCATGCAGCACTGTGCAGATTATGGTAGTGTGAGGTGAGAGGAGACCCACCTACCACTCCTCTGAGCATCAGTAGGCAGGATGAAAAAGAGATGGTACAATACCTTTTCACTGATGCAGGGAACAGTGGCATGGTAAAGTTAAGGAGCAGTTTTATCAAGGTACATAGGTGAACTGCTCCCACTGAAGGGAGTGAGAGCTCTAAATTTGTTTATAAATCTAGCCCCAGATAATTTCCCTGAGATGCAAAGCTCATCTTGTGACAGAAGAAAGCATCAAATCCTAACCTCTAACCTAGAGGTTTATTCCAAAAAGATAATCTTTTATCTCACAGTGGCAGTTTTGAGTTAAAAATGTTGTTAGGCTTCCCATCTCACCTATAACATCCCTTGGAAGCAGGTAGGGTCTCAGTTTGTCTGTCACCAGAGGAAAATCTGAAGAAGATTCAAGCAAACTCTGATGTCTGGCTGAAAGCATGTCACACATTTTGAAATACTCTTTAATTTTTTGTCATGTCATAGCTCATCAACAGCTTTGGCAAAGCCCACCTATTTCTCAAGCCTTTTTTCCAATGCAGCGCAGAAATCTGCTTTGGCCTTATCCACCTTAGTAGCAGGAAGTGTGAGAATATTTGAACAAATATGAAAAGAACATCATCTGCCTCAAGCCTTTATAAATTTACCTGCAAAACTGTGATGCTATAAATCTGCACGTAATTAGGAAAATTTTTCTAAAGTAAGCTGAGCTATTGCTGTGATCCTTGAGAAAGGAATAACCATTAACTAGTATTAACCTGGACATGCTTTTTAGTGCCCTGTTATTCCCCTCTCACATTCCATGTGTGATTGCTTAGCAAATTCACTGCAAAGCTAAAACAATGCCACTAGTATGAAACACATTAATACAGGCTAATTGATAGGTCACTAGAAAATAATTCTTTTCGGGACGAAAGGAGTGTTTTTAATAGGTTTCTTCAGAAACCTGTTTTCATCCCTATGTCGTTCAGTGCTTTTTGTGCTGGTCAGGAAGGAAAAAAAAACCCAATAACCTATGCTGAAGGTTTCTGACACAAAAGTATGAAATTAATAAAAACAAAGAAAAGCTTCAAATCCAGCATACTGTACAAGCAAATTAACCATGTTTTCACATAGCCTAATGCAAGTTCCTAAGTGTGTTAGGAACAAAGCCACTAAGCAACATGCACTATTTAGGGGTGTCTGCTCTGAGAAGCAGTGAATAAAACACAACTCAGGGCCTTGGTGGATACTTAGATAACCATCACCAAGGGTACAGGTGGAAGTACTACAGGATCAGGATTTTCCATCCAGCCGAGTAAATTGGCTGCAAATTAAACTAGGGACAATTCTTCAATTACTTGCCATCTGTTGATTCCCTTGCAATGCAAATGGCTGAAGCTGTATGGGCTGCACTATCCAGATGCACAGAACAGCCAGGCACACAAACAGCACGAAACACCTACAAAGATATTACAAAAGAATTGAGTTGCCAGAATTTTTATGCAAGCTTGTGAAGTTTTTACTAATTTGACTTGCTTTTCCAGCCCAAAAACTCTTGTGTGTTCTGTGTGCCCTTGATATATGTTAGATATCACTGTAGTTCTCTCGGCTTAGTTTGAATAACTACAATGCAAACTGGGATTATCCTTTTTAGTCTGGGAATCTTTATTCTAGGTAGTAATTTAAAGGACAGTGTAGAAAGGGATGGTGATCTAGAAACAGTTCCCTACACCAGTGAATCCCAAACTTCTTGGAGACACCAGCAGTGGACTGGAAAATTTTGAAATTGATTTTGTGTTTGAAAGAAAACCATTTCGGAAAGCATGGAAAACTCTGCAAGCTGCTTGCGGAGGCTTGTGCATGCTTTCTTGGCCCGATGCTTTCCCACCTGAAGACAGAGGTTGATGACTTCAGCTGATTGTGTGTGGGTACATAGGTGAACTGCTCCTGCTAAAGATAGTGAGAGCTCTAAATTTGTTTATAAATCTAGCCTCAGGTAACTTCCCTGAAATGCAAAGCTCATCTTGTGGCAGAAGAAAGCATCAAACCCTAACCTCTAACCTAGAGGTTAGGTTTTGTCAAATGTAGTGACCAGCTGTGGTGAGTGTGTGTCCAACAGAGAGGTCAGCATCAAATAAGAGAATGGGGCACAACAGGGAAATGAGTATTTTTGTCCATAGGGTTATTCAGGGCTTTGGTAGATCATAAACATCTATAATTACAGTTAGAAATGCTTTCTTGAAGTTTTAACTATGCTATCCCTTGCCATTACACTGTTCCCAGCTGAATGGATGGATCATTTATTCCATAAAGAATATTGTAGCCTTGGAGCTCTTTATAAAGTCTGACTGTGTTCCTCCTGAGTCTTCTTTTCCTTTCTTTTTTTTTTCTCCTTTTTTTTTTTTTTTTTCCTTTTGTAATAACAATTATAGAAATCACATAGATTAATTTGTTTGTTAAGCAGATAGCCTTGGAAGTTTAAAGATTAAGCTAAGGTGTCACTCAGAATTCCAAAGGGCAGCTCATTCTGAGAGCTCACTGAGGGGTGATGCCAACACACAAAATGCAGTCACTAAAAAAACGTAATTTTAGCTTCAGTTTTAGCTTTATGTAATAGATGTTTTCTAATGGTGTAAAGTATGTCCTTAATTTGCCACTCTGTAATGTGAAGCTGTTATCCTTGAATAAGGAATTCTGAAACAAGCATTTTTTTTTTTAACCCAGTAACATTCTTCTTTCTTGTGGAGGCAATCAGAGTTAAAAGCAAGACTATAAAACACACTGGTTTTTGGATATCTGTAGTGACAAAATGTCACATTGGAATACAGGTGTGCTTTAGTGCTTGAACCATAAAAAGATTTCCTTGCAAACCTTAATAATAATGTTAGACATAGTGGGAAGGACAGCCAGGGATGTGAATCATGATTTCTCTACTCTACAGAAAAACTAGGGAAATTAATATGCCTTGACTGTAAACAAAATCAAAGGGTCACAAATGAAATTGAGGGCGGAAGTGGCTAACAGCGGTCACCCAAGAGCTCTGAAGAGGCTGAAAGAGAAAGAGGATGCCCCAGGCAATGCAATTCCCAACAAGGGGTCCTCCTGAGATGGGCAGTCTTTGGAGTAGGCCATTCAACTGCACCTACCAAAGCCTGAGGTGTCCATACGTCTGTAAAGGTAAGGCATGGGCATGTGCACAGTATTAGTGTCCATGATTTTGCCTCCCTCATGTGGGAGCCACCCAACAGGACTCTCTGAGCCCCTGAAGGGTGTTGGTAGGCTGATTTTCCAAAGGTGAGTGTAAGCTGCTGCTGTAAAATGCAGTCTGACAGATTGCACTCAGTCCATGTAGCTGCCAATGGCAATGAATGGTGGGAGGGCAGCAGTGACGGAAATGACTGGCAGCAATATTTTATACAGGCAGAAAGAGACTTACAAATGAAAATGAAAGGTGGCACCTTCATTGACTGAAGCTCTCAAGCACAGCTGATGGAGGCAGCCTGATACAGGGAACATACAAGAGCTTTTCTCTCAGCTACCCTATCCTGGCTCCCAATACTGAGAAAGTGACTTTCATTTTGGCAACCAGGTGTGCGTTTCAGACGCAGCGTAAGACTGGTTGTAATGTAAAGCTGGTGGAGGTCATGTGAGGTAGCTCCTAACAGGGAAATCATGCTTGTGGGTGGGGAGAATACTTTACCAACCCCATTTCACTTTGGTTTACAGAGACTGTTTCATGTACCCTGGTTTACAGAGCTGCCAAATGTCACACTGACAGCTTGCTTCATCTTCCTGCAGCCCAGTCTGACCTCTCCATTCATGTGGCAGTACAGTACCACCATGCTGTATTTGCTTTAGTCAGCTGCCATGGACCCCTGTGTTGCTGGCTTTGCAGAGTCCTGTGGCCATTCTGCTACCTCCCTCCCTGACATAGCTCCTCATAGCACCAAGATGGCAATGCATAGGTAACAGTAGCCCTGAGAGAGGAAGATGGGAACAGTCAGAAGATGACAAGAGAGACAGAAGGGATCAAATGGAGGTGGAAGAGGAGGAGCTCAGGAGCAGCCAGTGCACAGATGCCCAAGGAAGTCCTCCGTGGCCATGTAGGGTATGAGGGAGAATGCGCTTCACTGCACACAAAGAGACAGGGAAGAGGGACAGGGAGGCCACCCAGCTCTCCACACTTGGAGGATAAACTAAAAAGAGAAGTGAATACAGTATTGGACATTTTAGGTGGGTGCCCAGTGACTTTGTCCAACATGTCCTCATTACAGCAGTGTCAGTCAAACCCGCACTAGAAATTGCTAGGCACAGACTGAGCTGCAGGTGAGATGCCAGAGGAGCAGGTATCCAGATGGGCAAATGGGGAAGCTCATTCCAGACAGGTATCCATAGGGGAAAGAGAGGAACAGTGCACTGCAGATCCTACAGCAGGGTTCAGGGTAATAGATTTTCCCTGGGAGCAGTTGCAGCAGCTGAAGGTGGAGAAGATGCATGCTTCTGAGGCAGCAGAAGAATTATAATCTTTTATAGGAAAATGTCTATCATGGCAAATTATTTGACATGGAAATTTTGAAGTAGAGCAACAATTCTGCATTGACTTGGGCTGGTTTTAGTTCTACTTCTGTTTTTTCGTATTTCAGCTCTGATTTCATTTCTGCTTTCTTTCCTAATGTAATTGCTCTACAGCTAGCCAGCTGCCTTTAAGCTTGCACAGAAATAGCTTTGTTTCAGCATGACTGGTCAATCTTTCGGGGGTTTGCCCTGTGTTTCTATTTCAAGGAGCATGCAGTTTTCAGATTTGCTCATTTTACACTGTGTCCACTGTGCTAGGGTGGCATTTATCACTTGGACTAGACTCAGTCTTTGAAATCAGTAATGGGCATCACTCTGAATCTAAATGTGTGGCAAAAGGAGCTCAGATTGCTAGTTTCTGTGGCTGACTCTGAGATGTTGGATGCTGATGTGGGACAGTGAATACTCATTTATTTTTATAATAAAAACTTTATCCTCCTTCCCTGAAGGGATGTAGAATGAAATTCAAGTAGTAAGAGTTATTTAATTCCCTAGGTAAAAGCTTAGTACATCATTTATCTCACCTTACAAAAAGTGCTGCCGATGTGCTGCATTAATTGCAAAGATCACAACATGAGGCTTCTCAGAAACAACATTCTTCCATGTAAGTGTTTCAGGAAATAAGAAGATAAAAAACATAGCTGGAGGGTCTTGACCTTTCTTTTTAATGTGTTGGTTGCTGACTGCATGTTACAAACCACCTTTGTGACAATCCACTGATGAGATGAGGTGGTAAAGCTCTTACCCTGCGGGTAAGTAATACTGGGTAAGTAAGTTTTGACTGTGTAGGCACCTACTTTAGTGCTGATATATTGCCACCACGTGGAAGAGCAACTGTGGACACTTGACATTGAGGGAGTGGCGGGGAATCACAGCAGAAAACAGGAGTCAGCATTCTTAGAATATTTTGCTATGACATAGTTAATGGCTGATAGTAAAAATGAGCAGACAACAACACATTTCCAGTAAGTGTTAGGGTCTGGCCCAGAGACTGTCACAGCTACCTCTAAAATATTTATGCACTTTAGTTTAGGATATAGTTTGGTGAAAAATTCAGTTATTCGTCATCATGCAAAGCCAAAAATAAAAGATACATTAAAATATGGTTTTGAGAGGTGTCAAAGAAAGCTTAAAGAAAAAAAAAAATAAGAGAGAAATGGAAGAAACGCACAAAGTAGCACATAGATGACTCCTACAAGACAGGTTTAAGTGATGACAAAGAGCTTTCTGCTCCCCACCCTCATTTAGTCTTGGAAATGTTTCGGGGGGATGGTAGAAAAGCTGGAGTAGGTATATATACTGCATTCTCAGGGGGAATGATGAACAGCCTCAGTAATGCTGCTGTAGTTTTCTGCTCTCTAGGCTTGCTAAGTAAGCAATCAATAATGGCTGCTCCTGGTTCTCCCACTTTTGGTCAAAATCATTTAATGACTTTAATTTAATTCAGTGATACATTTGTTTTGCATACATACATTATTTTATAATACTATAATTTGCATACTATATTTTACAATACCATACTCCACATTACACTATTATCTCATAATATAACAATTACATAAAATAAATAATTTCATTTTGTAAGTTACCATTATCTATCAGTGTTCCTGAATCAACATTCTCTTGTCCGACAAATTTGACACATACGTTATGTTATTCATGGCATCAACAGATACTGAAATGCCATTCTCTAGCCAGACCTGTCTTTACAAGAAGTTGTGCGAAGTCCTCCTGTTGCTGTCAGGAAAATGCTGGGGAATTAAGCACTGCAATAGGCGCCTGGCTTGGGTAAATAAAAGCCCTTTCTCTGACTCCAAGGACTGTAAGGAGAAGGTGTTAGAAATAGCAGCAGCCAGAAAATCAAACCTTGGCCTCTTTTTCTTAAGTAACACTTTGATTACATTTAACAACACCCCTTCCAAATGCTTTCTAAGTGTTTTGATGAGAACAGAACTCATAACGCTGTTGCTTACCTTGTATCTAACCTTTGCTTACAGGCAACCTGTGTCACAGCACCATTCACTTCTGCAGCAGCTGATGCTTGCTGTCACCCTGGGCTGGTGGCCTGTGCATGCCTGCCAGGTCCCACCAGCACAGTGTTGCCTCAGGCTCCAAACTTGGGCCAGGGGGGAACACCAGCTGATACACAGAAGTCTGTTCTCTCATGATGCACTGCATGGATGGCCATGGCCTTGCTTTGTGCTTATTGGCACAAGCCTTTTTCTCCAAGATCCTCCTGCAAGAGGCTTTGTGGTCATCACAGAAGCTGCTGTGCCCATGTTGCAGCAAAGTTGAGCATACAAGTGACTTGCCAAAATACCATAGCAGGCTCTTGCCTGGGTATGAATGAGAAAGATCACTGTGGGGGCTCTGGTAGGAGAGGAGCAGGCGAACATGACAACTGGTCTGCAGGAGAGGCTTCTGAAGGCTGCCTGCCTTCCTTGAGTATGGGCACCTCCTTCTGCTGCTGGGTGCAGCTACAACGGGCAGCCTATCCTCAGCTTGCTTCTTTCCATGACCAGGCACAACATTTGCTCCTGGTCCTGCCCAAGTGCAATCATACCACCCAGCTCCTCTGACAATTAAAGAGGAAATTAAGTAGCTAGAGTATCTTGGCTTAAAGTATTGGTAATCTGAAATGAAAATGAGTAGTTGTGGCATCACTGATGCCTTTCAGTACTCAGTCATCCTCATTCCCTGCAGATAACATGGGTTTTGTCCTGATCAAGAAAAGCGACAAATCACTGCTCATTTGATCACAGTTTGAATCCTTCTCATGAAAACAAAAATAGTCAATTATACTCAGTCTGCTACATACTGTTCTTTCACTTATAATTATAGTTTCATATGCTACCCACTTCTAGCTCACCAGAAGGGCTTTTCCTGTTGGGATATGGTCTGAGCTAATTTGCTTAGCCCTTTCCTGGTGGGATGCCCCAGGTTACTGTTCATTATAGACTTAAAGAGACAAAAAAGACGGCAGTGTTTTTTTGACCAAGGGCAATAGGAGCTTATGTTAGTAACCAGCATTTCTTCGGGGTTGCAGAAGTGAGGCTGGGGGTAGCATCCACTGCTCAATCAACCTGCTTGGCGTTCCTGAATTGATAAAAAAAGTAGCTTCTAATAGAATCATCTTCCCAAGAAAAAGGTTTTGAGTAAGCCTCCACCCTGGCTTTTTCCTCACCTTTTTTTGAGAATGGCAGATGCAGAAAATAGAAAATACTTGCCAAAGAAAACTGCGGATATATTTGCCTTTTGTAAAATGTGTCCTGGTTTGGATGTGAGTTAAAGCAGAAGTTCAAGTAAGTTTCTAATACCGGGGTCTGCACAAGCTTGTTCAGTACATCATACAGTGGACTATCTCTTTCATGGACACTCCCTTGTCATGGAGAAAGAGCTTGTGTGCCCTTGTGAGGTTGAGAGCTATGCTGGTGGTAGCATATGCCTCTGGTAGGGTCTCCCAAGCCAGACAGGTCTCAACTGAAGGGTCAGACAAAGTGTGTCCATGGGCAGGATGGGCTCACTAGCCTTTGGGCAACCATCCTAGAAGAAGGACAACCCTTAACTCCAAACCCGGGCAGATGGAGCTTGTTTAGCCTTGTAAGGCCATCCATCTAAGAGAAGGATACTCTAACCAAACCTACAAACTGAGGACTTTGCTGTCACCATCCAAGGTCTCTAGGCCCTGGCAGATAAACCTTAAGCGTAAAGGGTGGGGCTAGTTCTGCGCCTGCTGTGCCTCACCTAAACAATCCATTGTGCAGACCTGAAGGGTATACTCACATCTGCAAAGCCCTGTAGCGACAGGCGAGGGACGAAACAGCAGGTGAAAAGGTGCACTGGAAGCCGCAGACCCAACCCTGCATGCAGGTGGCTCAGGACATTGGTAGCTCGAGATTGACCCAGGAGATGACAGTCTTATTCAATAACATCCTGAATGACTAAGCAGCCTTTTTCAAGGGCAGCACTGCTTACTCCACATGGAGAGAGGCCTAGAAAAGGTGGCCTAACCAAAGCTCATCTCCCCCTCCACCTAGCTGGCTAGCTGCCGCCAATGGGCATCTTCTGTTGTGGTTGATCAAAGACAAAGAGACAAAGGCATACACCTGCCTCCAAAGGTGTGTCCAGATTTGCGCTTGCATGTTGGAACATCAGAACCACGCTTGATACAGTGGACAGTGGGTGTCCTAAGTGTCATCCTGCTTTAATTGCCCATGAACAGCTGTGACTTAACATCGACATTGCTGCTCTCAGTGAAGTTCGCCTTCATGAGAAAGGTAGCCTTAAAGAGCATGGTGCTGGCTATACACTTTATTGGTCAGGCAAATCCAAAACCGAAAGTCATCTTTCTGGACTTGGCTTCATGATTAAAAACTCCATTGCCTCTAAACTTGAAAATCAGCCAACAGATTATTCCTTATCTCCTTAAGCCTCCCACTACACAACAAGCAACATGTTCTTTTCAGCATATATGTCCCAACTCTGCAAGCTGACCCTGCAGAAAAAGACAAATTTTACACCAATCTGCACCGCCTCACTCAAAAGGTTCCTGCAGATGATAAGAACATAATCCTTGGTGACTTCAAAGCCCAAGTAGGTAAGAACTTTGAAGCCTGGAAAGGAGTACTAGGCAAGCATGGTGTTGGAAGCTGCAATGACAACGGACACCTCTTGCTAGAGTTTTGTGCAGAGCGGCAGTTTACCATCACCAACACTATTTTCCAGCAGAAAGACAGCCTGAAGAGAACCTGGATGCATCCTCGATCTAAACACTAGCACCTCATTGACTATGTCTTAGTGTGCCAGAGAAATGTTCGCTATGTCCATCACATCTGAGTGATGCCTAGTGCAGAATGTCAAACAGACTACTGCCTTGTGTGTTGTAAACTTAACCTCCACTTTAAGCCCAAACCTAACAGGGCGGCATTCCGAGGAGGAGGCTCAAAGCTAACGGCCTTCAAACGGCTGCAGTGAGAGATGGTTTCCAGGCAAACCTTCAAACTAGGCTTGAAGACCATCCTATAGACTCTTCTCTTGAAGCGCTTTGGCAACATATTAAAAATAGCATACTGCAGTCCTCAGAAGAATCCTAAAGGTTCTCCTCAAAGAAAAATAAAGACTGGTTTGATGAAAACAATCAGGTGGTTCAGGAATTGCTGACAAAGAAGAGATCTGCTCACCAAGCACACCTCGCTCAGCCATCTTGTCATGCAAGAAAAGCAGCCTTTCATCTTGCATGCAGTAAAACTCCAACAGAAACTTTGAGACATCCTTAACAAGTGGTGGCTCAACCTAGCAGAAAAAGACTCAACTCTATGCAGATCTGGGTGACCACAGAGGATTCTATGAGGGTCTGAAAGCAGTGTATGGACCCACACACGAGGCTCAAAGCCCCCTACTCAGTGCAGATGGCCAAACGCTTCTCACAGATAAAATCTCCATCCTGAGTCAATGGTCTGAACACTTTCAAACTTTCTTCAGTGCGAACCATGTAGTCCAAGGCTTAGGAATCCAGCACATCTCACACCAACCAGCAAAAAATGAACTGGATATAGCCATGGGATATACCATGGGAGAGACTCTTAAGGCCATTCAGCAGGTGAAAAATGGCAAGGCAGCTGAGGTCGACGGAATCCCACCTGAAATCTGGATGCATGGAGGTCAAGCACTCTATGCTAAATTTCATGAGCTAGATGTGCACTGTTGGGAACAAGGTGAACTGCCGCCAGATCTCTGTAATGCAATCATCATCACTCTGTACAAGAAAAAAGGAGTAAAATCAGACTGCTCAAACTACTGAGGTATAACTCTGCTCTCCATTGCTGGAAAAATCCTCACAAGAATACTATTGAACAGATTAGTACCAGCTATTGCAGAAGAACTTCTGCCTGAAAGTTAATATGGTTTCAGAGCCAATAGAAGTACCACAGACATGGTATTTGTTCTCAGACAACTGCAAGAGAATTGTAGAGAACAGAACAAGGGACTCTATGTAACTTTTGTTGATCTTACCAAAGCTTTTGACACTGTGAGCAGAAAAAGCCTGTGGCAGATCTTGAAACAATTAGAATGACGCCCCAAGTTTCTCAAAATGATTATTCTGTTACATGAAGATCAGCGCGGCCAAGTTAGGTATGGCGATGCACTGTCTGAGCCCTTCCCAATAACCAATGGTGTGAAACAAGGCTGTGTTCTTGCACCAACTTTATTCACAATCTTCTTCAGCATGATGTTCCAAAGGGCTACGGCAGACTTCAACGATCAAAACAGCATTTATATCCAATATCGTACCTATGGGAGTCTATTCAACCTAAGGCAACTGAAGGCCCACACCAAGACCCTAAATGACCTTGTTCGAGAGCTGCTTTTTGCTGATGATGCCACCCTCGTTGCTCACACAGAAGCAGCTCTGCAGTGCTTGACATCCTGCTTTGCAGAGGCAGCTGAGCTTTTTGGGCTGGAAGTCAGCTTGAAGAAGACAGTAGTTCTCTAAGAACCTGCATCACAAGAAGACTACCATCAGCCCCACATCACCATTGGTGAGTGTCCTCAATATCCTCTGCTGATGTACTTATACACACTTACATTATGCATCCAGTGATACACCCTAGGCTTCCCTTTTCCCAGTATATTACAGTGTGACTGCTGATGGACACCTGAGACATTTGAACTTTAATTCTTGAGGGACACTTGACAGCAGTTCTGAGAAGATCATTTTTAGTGTTCAAATATTCACATATTCTGACAAAATAAATGTTTAATCCCTTGCTGAAAAGTTGACTGCTATGATAGCAAACCCCAACTTTCTGCTAAAAACAGTTCTGGAGGAAAACTTAAAAAAAGCTGCAGGCCAGAGCTACACAAAATAGGACTAAAACCAATGTTAAGACCTATGACCTGATCCACATCCTGTCACAGAGTAAAATCATATAAAGTCTGGTACTTAAATCCACTCAGGATTACCGCAAGGCTGAAATCCACTCCCTGTAGGCTGCCAAGAGTAAAAGCAGGTGCTTTTTTCAAATGTTTTGAGCATTTGTGTTTTGGTCTAATTTTAAGTGTGACTGTAAATAGAAATGTTTGCATTTATTTTTTCTACTCTCTGCTATTGAATATGAGGAAGTATTTCATTTAAGCTCCAAAGACAGTTCCCCATATCAATCGATAAGCTCCAAAAAAAGCATACCTATTTGAAGCAGAATATTTAGTATGTCACTGCTTATGGAAATTTATGGGAAATGTTGAATGCTCAGTACTTTTGAAAACAAGGCCTGTTTACATATTCGAATACAGATTAAGGTGCTTAATACAAGGCTTCCATCTTTTAAAACTTAATGTTTTGTTTCTGAAACACTTTTGTACTTAGCTTGTGCTTTCTTCATAACATATTCATCCAAATGATTAAAATTTCTTGGGTTCTGAAAAATAATTTTTATTGATGAAAATGCTGGCTTGGAAAATATTTGCAACTAATAACGCAGGATAAATAATAATGGCAACAACGGCAACAACAAAAAGCCTGCTGAGTCTGGCGTTTTACCTGTAAATCACATGCAATCACTCAGATTTCCTTGTGAATACCCTACGAAATACATAGATGGAAAGTTTGCATGAGAATTACTATCTTAGTTAAATATGAATGGTTGTATATTTTAAAAGTTGAATTGCATAGTTGACTGTCTCAGAGCAGGACATGAGCTTGGCTAGACAGGTTAATTTCTCCTGTCAAGACCAGAATGTACATTGCTCTTCTTTAGTTTTGATGCTGTCTGTCAAAATAGGACATACCTCTGAAAGCGGCTAAAGTATTAATCTCACACTAAAAT
Source organism: Psittacus erithacus (assembly GCA_009867235.2). Classification (NCBI taxonomy): domain Eukaryota; kingdom Metazoa; phylum Chordata; class Aves; order Psittaciformes; family Psittacidae; genus Psittacus; species Psittacus erithacus. The sequence goes on from WYDI02032373.1 coordinate 15,076, forward strand.
AAATCACAAGGGACTATTAAAATATTAGCTTTCGAAATTCCATTTTAAAAATATAGTTGCATATTCTCTTGCTTCACCCCTTCCTGAACATCTGTGGCAATTTTGCCACGAGTCTATTGGTAACAATAACAGCTCCTGCAAAATTCAGAAAGGTTTCTAATGAAACACCAGATTATGTCCTAGCAATAAAATTTAAATTCAGCAGTTGTGATGTGATTTTACATGTCCTCAGTTGCAACCAGTAATTTTTTTGTCTTAATGAATTATGTTTTATTAAAGGGAGAGAGGAAGAAAACAAGGCAGATTATGGTCAGCACCCGCTTCCTGAAAGGTGCTTTTCTGCACTTTGCAGACCGGCCAGCTGCTTTTCTGCCCCACTGTGAGGAGGGGAGCATTCCTCATAGGCTTACATCTCCACATCCTGGAGCTGCAAGGCAGCAGGCAGGGCTTAAGCCACAGCTACCCATGTTGTGGGAGCTGGTCCCCAGTCCCGGGTAATTGCTTATCACCTCTTCTCACCAGCTGCTAGAAAGGCCATCGCATTGCTCTCCTGGCTGTCTTGACTGGCCACTGTCAGACATTTCTGTTGTTGCAGTTCTACAACAAGTGTAGCAATGATGTTAAAGACTGGCATTGCTCTCTTATATGCAGACTTGTAAACGGATCCCTTTGGTTCATGCCTTTCTGGAGAGTCCCAGAGAAATTCTCCTTCCTTTTTTCCTTTTTTTGAGCAAGAATTTGTGTGGGAAGGTGCTGCCAGGCATCACCGTCTCTGCTCTTCCTGCCACATCTGCACACAGCTGGCAGGGCCAGGATTCCCTGTGGTGTTGCAAGTCACAGGCAATTCCCTTTTAATGACAGGCCTCCAGTTTTGAAAGAAACATCTCCTTAGCATAATAAAAGAATTTAAGAAAAGCCTGTATCATGCTTAGCCATTAGTGCCTTTCTGTTCTTCTCTTTTGTTTTTCATCACAAGTCAGCAAAACAATTCACTTGGGGTTCTGGGTTTTCCTCTTCTAAGAAATCTATGGGTAAATGGAAGTAATAGATCTTTCAGGTCTCCATTACCCTGTTTACAGTTAATGTCTTTCGTATGCTTAAATAATAGATCAATTCTACTAGCTATTACAGAATTCAAAAGACACAGCACTTTTTACTTTCAAGCACAGACTTAGTACTGGGCAAAGACACAAATAGGGAATGACTAGCCTTTGATTCTGCAGATAATGAGAGGAGGGTAAAGGAAATGCAGATAATGAAGAAAAATAATTCTTCTCACAGGGAAAATGCTTCCACCCAGAAATTATTTGAAGACAACATTAATTTTGTCCGTTTATTGTTTTTTTCTCAGTAGTTTGCAAGAATCTGAGACTACTCATCATGCACTGGAAAACAAAACCGATTTGGTTACGGTATGAAATGAAGTGAGAACAAAAGGGAAGCATCAGCTTTTGATCTCTAATATTTAAAAAAAAAAATTGTCTTTCCTAAGCAATATGAAGAATTTCTACAGTTTCTATGAACCCTGGCACACCTGATGGGACTCTGTCGATACATTGCTCTTGATAAAGTACAGCACATGCAAAGCAATGTGGCAGAATGCGTACTGTAAATTTCTGCCTTTTGAAGGCAGCTGGAAAAAACATTTGGCCTAACTGTGAAGATTTATTCCTTTTATTACCCTCCTGGACAGAAAGAAATTCTTGACAGCTATAAGGAGTGCATTGGTAAGGGTGAGCTGTAGAAAGAGAAATTGGAGTAAAGGAAAGAAAAGGAAAAGAATGAGTGAAATGAGAAAAATGAGTCAAATGAGAGAAAATATTAACCTGAAGAAATGCATTCAGGCTTTTTGACTGAAGTTCTGGAAGTTATGAGGAACCTGAATAGGAAAACAACAAGCTGCTTTAAGACTGCAGGAAGTTCAAAGGGGCTTTTTACTTAATTAGAGAAGTTTTCAACCTCTCTGAGAGGGTAAATAATGAAGAAATCGATGAACAGCGACGAGGGTGAAGCAGCTTTGACCAGCATGACATCGACAGTGTACTTTGATAAAAGTAAATACTTGTTTTCTTTTTCTTTGGTGAAACTAGGCACAGCATCTCCATATAACCACTTTAATATTTCAGCTGTCTGAGAGTTTACTTGCTGAATATGCCCCTGTGTATGAAGAACTGCTGCTGAGCAATCTTAGAAAGCTTTTCTTTACCAGCCATATTTGTAAGCAGGTGGTAGTGATTGGCCTGGAAACTCTATGTCCTTTACTCCTCAGCATTTCAATTTGCATAAAAACAAATCTGTTTTCTTTCCTTTATGCTGGTCTACATCTAGCCTTTCCACACCTACACAAGACAGCAGAAGGGGAGAAATTCTTAAAATGCAGTTTGATAGGATATCATCATAACTGGATAAGATAGCTATAAATCACAATCAGCATGTTCCAAAAAAGGCTTTAAGAAATAAATAAATAAAGTAACAGTTTAAAACAACCAAATCCTTGTAATTCTGGAAAGACAAACACGTTCTACCACTAACAAAGAACAGGTAGTAAAGAACGCTTTACTCATGATAAACCCAGCTTTCTTGAGTCTAACAGGGCAAGATATTATATATCCAGAAATATGCAAAGAAAATTTGGAAAGTGACCTGTTTAATATATTTTTTTTCTATTCTTTAGGCTTATTCTGATAAAGTTAGAAAGCAATGATAAGCTAATGGAAGTTTGAGTTTGACTCTTATCTCCATGATGTAAAGTGCTTTAGGAAACTAATAAGAACATGCTACTATTTCTTTTCTCTTTCTGTGTGTGTCTCTCCACTCCCTTTTTTCTCCTCCCGCTTTCTCCCACCTCCAATAATCTATTTAAGCACTGCCTGCATCGCAGCCCAAATGTCTTGTTTGTATATCAGGCTGTTTTTCTCTTCCCGTAATTCCTCCTCCCACTAAGAAATTGTCTATCCTTTCCAACTAAGTTTCTCCTCAGGCTGGATTACTACTAAAATGAAAGCCTAACATAAGTTTAAAAAAAAAGAAAAAAAGATGGCACTGTGCCCTAGGAGATTCTGTTAACTTGTAAGCCTAATTTGAAAGAGTTTGGTTGCATTTATTCATGTAGTATACACCTTTGAACTAGTTTAACTGCTCAGGATTATCTGTAGCTTTGTCACTTTAATCTGCCTTGTCACTTTTTCCCCTCCGCAAAACCTTTCAGTGCCTTTTGCATATTATTTTTCACTGTTTTTCTTTTTTTTCTTCTTTTTTCTTTGGACTGCTTTTAATTAACTGGGGCATCATAAGATTTCATCTGTGGGACTGATTCCAGGGAGCCATGAGTAGGCCATAGTGGGAGGATGAGACACATGGGCACTTATCAATGAGAAATGGTTTAAGCAGATTATTGTTTTAATTTGTCATCAGGTTTCTGACCAAGATATGGTGCTACACCAAATACCCTGAGAGATGTATGAGAGAACCACGCATGTTGTGAAAACCATGAGGACTTTTGTGTGTCGTCCTGGTCAAAACAGCACAATATCATCACTAAAAACCCGTGAGTGAGATCTGTAGATCATTTTAGCTGAATGTCAGTGAGATCTCTGTAACTGAATTGCATCATTGTGTGCGTTGTTCAAGATGTCTGTTTTCCCAGAAAGACTACTCAAGAGTTATTTTAAGAACTACTTTAGGGGGCAATGAGGCTTATTGCCCCTGCTTAGATATTTGGTAGTGACCCCATTATTAGTACAATGAATACATTGTGCTCAAAGAAAAAAAGCATATTTACATACAAATATAAAAATTAAATAATATCTATTCCTTTGGAAATCCTCATTTAGAAGATGCTTTTGGATTTCCTTCTGCCTTTTTCACACACTGAAATATTCAAGTCAACACGGGAGTTTTTCTTCTTTTCTTTAAAGAAATCCTTATGATTCTAGCTGAATATAATGCTTACTTTAAAGTTTTATCATTCTGGAGCAACACTCACTGCTTCATTTTTCCAGTACAGGAGCTGCTATCATCGAGCAACTTCTTGTTTTCATTTGCAACAGCCAACAAAATTCTTGCAGACAACCTGGACAAATACCATCAATGATTCCTGGTTTTCTGATGTTCATCTATTTGCTAACATACTCCATCAGCATGGAAAGAGCAAACTGAAATAAAAGAGGTTATTTACAGAGTAATGCCCTGTCTGAGTAACATCCCGTAACATTTTACGAAGAGTAGTAGAACATGCCCCTGATCTTTTCTGCAGTATTTTACTCTACTTTTTTTATTGTTTTTTTTAGCTCGTCATCATCATAAATTTGTAATTTCTTATCCTTGTTTTCTTAACTGGCTCTCCATGTTCCAAGGCTATGCTTATATTTTCTATGACAATACAGACTTCGAGATGTTTTCTCTTACTTTGATTTTCCATTTCCTTCCAGGGTTTTCATATGCAGCTGTGCTGTGACTTCACAGTGAACAAAAATGTTTTTTTAACTTATTAAGTCTTCTTTTAGTTTAAAGACCTTTTGCCATTCTTTTGTTTTTAATAAATTTTAAATATGGAGTTCATAACATTTAAAAAAGAATTGAGATAGCAACAATGAGATAGCCAGTATTTCAACAACGTGTGTATAGCAAAATTTATGAATAGTAAGAATTCTGAGCAAAAAATTGCTCAGAATAAAAGTCCCTGGAAGTTCTGATGGTCTAATTTTTTATTTTTTAATCAAAAACATTCTATCCAATCACCTTTTTTAAAAAAAAAAATCATGTATTTTGAACATACAAATAACTTCCTGAGAAAATGTAAGTAAGCTCAATGTTTAATTACAAGTAACAAAGTCTTCTCTAAAGAGCAGACTTTGGCCTCTTCAGGAACCTGCTTAGTAAGGTTCCATGGGATATAGCCCTAGAGGGAAGGGGGGCCTGAGACTGTTGGTTGATATTCAAGGATCCCCTGCTACAAGCTCAGGAGTGTTGCATCCAAACTAGAAGGAAGTGCAGCAGGAGGGCCAGGGGACCTCCTTGGATGGATAAGGAGCTGCTGAGGAAACTTTGAAGGAAAAAAGAGGCTTATAAAAGGTAGAAACAAGGACAGGCGGCCTGGGAAGAATACAGGGATGTTGTCTGGGAAGCTAGGGACCAGGTTAGGAAAGCTAAGGCCCA
>WYDI02032374.1:1012-19851 GCA_009867235.2 Psittacus erithacus
TGGCCTTGAACACTGCCACGGATGGGGCAGCCACAGCTTCTCTGGGCACCCTGTGCCAGCGCCTCAGCACCTTCATGGTAAAGAATCTCCTCCTTCTATCTAGTCTGAATCTCCCCTTTTTTAGTTCAAACCCCTCTCCCCTTGCTCTGTTGCTACAGGTTTCCCTCTTTTGTGGAAATGAAGCTCTTCTGTGAAACAAGGCAGAGGTAGGAGAGCCTCAGGTGCCTCCCACATTCCAGGTCTTTGAAAGATAAAATAGGAATGGGGATGCAAGATGCTTTTTCAAGCATCAGCCACCTTCTGCACCAGTCAGTAATGGAACAAAGCAAGTCGTCTTTGGGGTCCTGCTGCTCTGACCAAGGGGACCTATTCTTCCCTGCACTGGATCCAATGATGCTTGGGCTTCAGTTACATGGGCAAAGCGAGGAGCAGATTTCAAGGAGAGATAATACCCTATTCCTTAAATCTGGCTTGCTTCTAAGGGACCTCTGAGCATTCCACCTAACCTGAGCTGCTCAACTGGAGCTGGAGAGGAAATTAATCCAGTAAACTTGTGCCATTTTGCAGAGGAAAAGGAAAATAAGCAAGTTACCATGCCCCACTCTGAGCTAGTTAAACTCATCTGAAAAACCCCGTGCACAGATAAGTATACTCAGAGATTTTCTGAATCTTTAATTACCTTCAGTGCTAAAAAAATCCCTAAAAATCCCCACTCAGCAACACCCACAAACAAGGAACATTTCCAAAACTCTGGATCCTGGACCCCTGCTCCTCCACCGCATTCAAATGTTCAAGTTATAAAACAAGCAGCAGATCGGCTTTTGCACCATGTCCACCCTGGGAGCATCAACCATGGACCGTTTCAGGTCCCATACAGACAGCAGCCACAGCACCACCACCAGTGAGATGTTGTAAATACCCAAGTGGAAAAGAACAGGAATCTGGGAAACGGGCAATTCTGTAGCTGCAGAAGGAAAACAAATCCCTCCTGCATAACAGTGCTGGTCTAATAATAATAAATTAAGAGGCAGGGAACCAAATGAAGCCCTGGGGAAGCAAAAGGGGACAGGGAACCCTGTGGGGTTGACGTTCAACACTGTGCAAGTAAGTCCACCATGACACAGAGCTGGCCAAGGAAGGAGGGCATCAGTGACACAAAGGCTGAGTCTTCTGGCACCTGTCACTGCCTCTGGCTTCCTCCAGGTTTATATATACCCATACAAGAGCTTCAGCCACTTGGAAAGACACGAGAAAAGCCATGAGCACCATTGCCTATGTCCTACCTACTTGTTGAACTTTCTGCTTGGGAAAGGACGGAACCAGAACACATACCCACCAACGTGTCTGACCCTTGCAATATAAGGACAGGTTTTTGATTCAGAATTCAGCTGGTCATGAAAGCTTTCTCTTCACCTGGGACTTGACCGTGTTCCCCTTAGCTCCTCCTCCTGGTCCCATGGACTGAATGTGGTCCAGACAGTTTCCATCCAGCAAATCAACTGCACCATGGAGAAATGGTTCTCATTGCAACCAGAGGTACCATTCGAATTAAACCCAGCTCCCTGAGGCTGCTGTGGGTAAAAGGCATCACCCAAGACAGCTCTCACAGCTTGGAAAGATGTCCTTGCAGACCTGAAATCTGCTTTTTAGCCTGCAAGGATTTCCTGCATGTTCTCCCATGTAGTTTTCCCATAGCAATTAGGAGAGCAAATGTGATACCCAAACAGACCCGGGTTTTGCACTGGGCTTCCAATAGCTGCTCTGGGAAGGGAGAAGACTCAGTTCAGGCACATAGGTCCTGCCAAGGCAAGGAATGGCACCATATAGCAGGGATGGGCTCCACCTCCGTGTGGTCCCAGCAGCAGGCAATGCCCAGCCATGGATGTGTGGGATCAGACCCTCCCCAAGCTGTGCTTTGCCCAAGCAGCATGGACCAAGCCCCCAGGCTCTACCCTCCTTCTGAACCCATCCCCAGCTTTTATCTCCTTCCAGCAACCTCGTGACACAGCCTGAACCAATTCAGCAGGATAACGCCTCCCTTACGGAACCAGCCTGGCAAACACCAAGCAAAACACCTCCCCAGATAGGAATTTTCAGAGTTACTGGCAGCCACCAGCTCCTTCTGGAGGCATGAAACAGCTCCTTCTGGAGGCATGAAACAGCCCCTTTTGGAGGCATGAAACAGCTCCTTCTGGAGGCATGAAACAGCCCCTTTTGGAGGCATGAAACAGCCCCTTTTGGAGGCATAAAACAGCTCCTTCTGGAGGCATGAAACAGACCCTGTTGGAGGCATGAAATGCATTTTTTTTTCACAACCAGTCCCACATCTGCTTTCTGCTTCATCTGATGTTCTGCAGCAGTGACACAGACACATAGCTCCTCAAAAGCCCTTTCCAGGTGACCCTACTCCCCCTTTGGTTATTCCCCCCTAAATCAAAGCAAGCTATGAGGATAGGAAGAGCAGCCTGCCAAACTCCAGGGAGTAACGATGCTTCAAGTATTTATGCAGCCACATCTATCACCCAGGGGACATCTGGGTTTGATTAATAGGAGGTAAATGAAGTAGCTCTACTCGACTGAGCGCCAGCAGGCAGGAGGAGGACAGAGGGGTTTGCATTAACACAAAGCAAACAGAGACAGGTACTTCCAGGACACGATAGCCGACCTATTTTGAGATGAACATGAGACCAAGCGAGCTTAGGGAGTGTCTATTTACCTCCAGCAGCAGCAGCAACAGTCTAGACGACTGGCCCAGATCAAGACAGCTCATGTTTAGCCTTGGCATCCACCAACCCTATGTCCTAACATGCCCTGATGTCAGCATGCATGACAACAGTCCCTTCTCCAAACCCCAGGTCTTGGATGCCCCACTGAGCCTCAGCACTGCACCTATATGGGTATATGGTATATGGGGACAAGAACCTCAAGCTCATCCCACAATGTCCTTGAGCTGCTCTGTGTGTCCAAGTGCTTCACCCACAGAGCACCCAAGTGTGCCACATGCTGCACATGTGATCGGGATGTACTGCACACTCCTCCACCGTGCCTTATTTCCCTTTCTTGTAAAACATAACAAGTCTTATTAGGACTTATATTAAAGGCTTGGCTTTCCCTTCTAACTTGGGAAGGAGAAAAGTGGCCTTGGAGCTTCAAGGTGCTACTGCAGGGAAGGCATCGTAGATCTACAGGGTCTTTGATGAACATCAGAAGTCTGGCTTTAGTTTTCAGAACGCCTCCAGGGTGATTGCACTGAGTAAATATCCAGCAGCTCAAGAAAAGCCAGCCAAGAAGGCACCAAGAGAAGCTTTTTCTCCACAAACACAGCCTGGGCAGAGGTAGTGCCAGAAATACTTATTTTTGTAAGTATTCTTCCTGGCCTCAAACGAAATGCAGTTCCTACAGAGCTGAATGATGACTGTAGGACCCAGGACTACCTGCAAGACATCAAAGACCAACAGGATCCATCTTTCAGGACAGCTTTGTCCACCCCAAGACCCCACTTGCAGCAGAAACCCCACGAACTATGCCTAGGACTGATACCCTCCCAGCACTGGAGGACCTGCAGGCATTAGGACAACCCAGAAACACATCCACAAATGAGTTTTACGCTATTTTACGTTCTCTTGTTGAAGGGTCCATCATGTTCATCATGAAGGTCTTCCCATGATGACCTCTATCATGTGGCAGCCCCCCTGAATACAGCTGCAATAACCAAAAGAGCTCATGTCAAGCCATATCAGCATCTGAAAGTCCCCTCCTGCACTGGCCAACCTCTGCTTACACCCGAGGTATTAACAGCCCCAAAGTAAATAATAATGAGGACGTGGGGGGAAAGACTTGTAATTGCATCAAAGGGAAGCAGCATTAGCAGTTTCAGCAGAAACACCATAGCAGGATGCCTGCTATTCACATACTTTTAACCTCAGAGAAGTAAATAAAGAGCCCAAAGTGTTTAGCTTTGGATAAAAAAAGGAAAGAAGTAAGGGAGAATTTGATTAATCAAATTCAAAGTGTAATGTTGCATACCCAGATGGTATCTCACTCACATTAAAGGGCCTTGCAGGTAGAAGCCCATTATTGCTAGCTCTTGAATGCCTGTGCAGTGCAGGTCAGATGAGGGCATCTGAGAGATCTTTATGACCCACCAATTAAGTAGCTGAGTTAACAAGAGGCTGGGAAAGGCACTTCTGAAATAAATTAAACAACATGAACGAACACTCTGCACCTACCCCTGAGTAACTGCAAGCACTTGGAGCCTGCAGAGGAAGCTGGAATGAATGCCAGCACCACCAGAGGATGCTGGGGCTTGGGTTAGGCTTTCCTCATGCCCACTACAGCTTTCCTCAGGGCTTCTCCCACTCAGAGGGATGATGAAGAACCTTTATGCTTCCTGAGGTGTCCATGGGGACACCCCGCTTCTGGTGAGCATCCCCACATCTCCACAAGGTCCAGAAGAAGCCCAATGCCTTCCAGCATCACGAAACAGAAGTGATACCTGGCACTCAAGCCCCAAGTGTCCTCTCCTCCGGTGTGGGATGAAGGTCCTGTTTCTCCACAGCCACATTCACCCAAGGATCTAAATCCACTTCTGCAGAAGCAAAAGGCTGAACTCATCACAAACAGATAAATAAATTAATACTAATAAAATCATAACTTGTTTGCCAGCAAAGCAGCTTTGGCTTGGTGAATCTTAAATAGTTTTGGGCCAAGTCACTGCAGGCAAAACACTGGGAAAAAAAAGCTGGAAAAAATTTATTTCATTTTCTTTTTTTTTTAGGGTTTGGTATTTTTAAACAAAGGATTTTAACTTTTATTTCACAGTGGCATACAGTAAATTTCCACAGCTCTCCATTATGGTGTAAAATACTTAAAAACAGATTTCATTTTGGAGTGAATAAAGCCTCTTTGACTCGCCATTATTTTGTTTCCTGTTTTAACGAAGGAAAAATACCTGTTCTTATTGACACCAGCTATAAAGCCTCTTATCACCCACAATTATCCTTAATAAAATGATCTTTTTACAGGCTAATTCACCGAAAAAAAAAAATACAGTTAGCATCAATTATTTGCTTTATGGGCTGATGTTGAGGAGTATTCAGAGTATATGAGGATAGTTTGGGATACTCACCCAAAGGGTGCAGCACTGCTCCAGGACAGAAAACATAATTTGAAGCGTTACTGTAATTCACATATATATGGTAGAAAGCTGTAGGTACTTCACTAAAGTTCAAATATATATATTAGAAGAGGGAAATAAGGAAAATGGGAACCCACACCCCTTCAGAGAGGGGAGGGATCTGCTGCAGCCTCAGTTCTGCAGGCAATGTGTGATGCAGGACACGACCCCAGTGACAGCACTTTCCAGCTTCATCCTCCCAGCAATGCCCCTGCTTTGGCTTGTTCCCACCTCCTCCACAGGCTGCCCTGCCCAAGAAAATGTTTACTCTCTGGAGACATCGAGCACTGCACAAGATAACATCCAGGGCTGCAGAAATGTAAACAGAGATAAAGCCTCCCCGCAGTCCCACAGCATCCTCTCCCACTCCCTTTCAGGTCAAACTGGATCTTTTACGTGACAACGGAGTAAAAGAATAAACCCAAAACCAGACAGGTTTCCAGGATAATGCTGCTGACTTCTTGTTTTTTAAACCCTCTGCCACCAAGCCCTTGTGGTGCTGCTCACCTCTGCTGATCCCATCCGGTGGTTTAACCAGGAAGCTTAGCAGTAAGCCCTGTCCATGCAAGGAGGCACGAAGTTACATCAGGTTATTCTCTGCCTGACAGGGACCACAGAGACTTCTGGGTACCACAGGGGTAATTCCCGTTTTCAGTTTACAGAAAGAAAATTGTGAATGGAGGGAACTCACCCCAAGATGCAATGTTTTGTTGTTGGGTTGCCTTGAGTTTGGGGGTTTTTTTGTCTCCTAGGCTTTATTTTATTTATGTTGAAGTAGCTGATAAATCCTGTTAACATGCTGCAAATCCCTGCCTTGCTGAAGGAAGAACCTGGCGCCTTCAAAAGGTAACTGGCCTCTATCTGTACCCTTATGAACAGGAATGTGGGAAGGTAGGGAAGGAAGAATCTGCAGCAAGGAGCGCAGGGCAGCAGGAGGGGTCTGGCAGAAGGAAGAAAAAACAGGGTAGGGAATAACAACAACAAAATGGGACAGGAAACAACAAGAAAAAAGGGAGAGGCATCAACTCTGTCCCCATGCGCAGGGCAGAAAGTGGCAGTGCACAATTTTCACCCATTAACTTCAGCAGCCAGAGGATTTCCACAGCAAAGAGGCTGCACGTGTACTCAGGGCAGGAGGAAGAAGAAGGCATCACATGAAGAGCAAGGCTGCAAGCAGAGAATGCAGGGGGGCTGCCTGGAAGGTCTGGCAGGCTGGAGCCACCAAACGCAGCAGGATGGCCGTCAGAGCAGGAAAGGTAGTTCACAAGCACTGCACACTGTATCTGGCTGCAAACCTAATTCCCGGGCTTCACCCAGGCTGAGTGAATGAGTAAGAATATTAGAAGGCAGATGAGAAATCAAACATCAGCTTGAAGAAACCAGGGAAGCCTCCTGAGAGACAAGGAAACCTGCATGATGAGGGAAGAGTGAGATTATAATAATTAGGTCAGCTGGCGATAAGCCTCAGTGCACACAGGCACACAGGCGCTGCTGCCTTGCTCGAACTGGTGATGTCCCCAAGGAGCTGAGGAACCCAACAGCGATATGCCAGGGGCATGGAAAAGACTGGTAGCAGAAAGCCTTCTCCAGCAGCAAACCACAGCAGCTGCTCACCTCAACGCCGGAGGATCAGTAGCTGCAGCATGGCAAACTCCAGTGGGATGCCACGGAATTACTCCAGTGTAAGCGTGGTTTAGTACCCAAGAGGTGACCCAAAGGGGTGTGCAGTCTCCATCCCTGGAAACAGCTGGATGAGACCCTCAGCAGGAAGGTTTGATGTAGAAGCTGTCCCTGTGCTAAGCAAAGAGCTGGACCTCAGGACCTCCAGAGCTGATGTCAATCCAGACTAATTCTGGATTTGCTAAGGAGACCTTTGCTTAGTCCAGACTTCCAGGTCAAAGCACCAGGTCTTACTTCCAGCTTCATCAAAACAAGAAGAAACTTATTCCCAGCAAGCAAGCCCTGGAATTCCAGGCTGACCTTTAGGAGAGGTACCTGAGGTTGACACGAAGCTGTAATACATGATGATCACCCACAGTAAGCGAAACCTTCTACTCCAGAAGGCAAAGAGGATGGTTCCTGCAGCAATTGCTGTACAGGGTATGCATGCAAATTTCCTTGTAAAAAGGGAGCCGATTTCTATTACCCATCTCTTCCTTCCTGGATGGCCTAACATCAGCTCTGCCCATCTTGGCAGCCTCAGGGCTCAAGGACTTGGAAAAGCCCCAGCTAGAGCAGGAGCTGGGTTGTGCTCACATCCAGGTGTCTAACACCAGACCAAGCAAACAGGAAAGGGATACCAAAGAGGAGGATGTGCTCACTTACCTGATGACTCCTCTTCTCTTCCTCCCTGTCTGTACCACACAAGAGCTATCATTTATCCTCAACTGGGCCACCCAACACCAGGGACCAAAGTCCAATCCACTAGTCACCTACTGCTAGGGCTTTAGGGCCTCCTTTCAGATGGTGACTTGAATGAAACCCTCACCTTCCAGAACTCACTTGCTTTTGTTAGCAGCGAAGGCAGGTCTCTTCACTGGTCTTTCCAAAATGTTTTCTAAGCTGCTTCTTTATGAACAGCTCACTACTGCTCCCTCTTGCCCCTACAACCCACATCTTGTCCCTGGACAGCTCAGGACAGCCCACACATCAACCCACAGTATGAGATGCTCTTGTGAAGCTTCATGCTTTCAGACCACACATATGTCCCTCCAGCAAGCTGTGTTGATACCAGCGTGCTTTTACAACCAACTGCTGAGTACTCCACCAACACATGAAGTCCTTCAAGACATAAACACGTCACCGACTGATCTAAGTTAAACTGAATCTTCACACAAGAAGAGCATCCAGTATGTGCTTCATGCAACCATGATGTTTCTGCAGTCAACACAGTTCATTAGCCAAAAAACCAGCAGCCTTCTTAAATATACATACATATCTTTCCATACTCCTAGGTCATGCAGAAGGCCGCATGCATGTTGCTCATATTCAGCCTGCAAACTCCTCTCCTTAGCTTCCCCACTAACGCTCTCATTCGGTTATGTATCCAAACTCCCTCCAGCACATTAGAAATCAGTGTCTACAGTTTCTCATGTACTTTGACTCAAAGTTCACTGCTTTTTTGTTAAAACTGGCTAATCAAAGCCATTCCAAGCTACATTTCTCCTAATGCTGTAATCAACAGACAGAGATGCTCCGAAGAGATCCAATGTGGCCTCAGCTGAGTGTAGGCGCTGCAAGGACAAGGCTCTGGCTTTTCATCTGCATCAATGGATGATATGGAGGAGACCCAAGAAGACACAAACTGAAAGCACAAGATGGATGTGTCCACTGTAATAAGATGGATAAACAGAATTAAGGAAATAAGCAGAAAATTACAGTCTGAGGCTTATTAGCCTGTGGAGAGGAAGGTGTTACTGGCTGACACTTCCCATCAAGCTCAGTGTAATGCTTGCAGACATGTGAAAAGGTCAGTACTATCAAAGGACAGAGGGGAGGACTTGCTAACAGATCCACCTCTTGACATCCATTCTGATGGACCTGAGAGTCACACCACTGAATGCTTTACAACCACCACACTGGTTAACTAACAGCCTCTGACAGGTTCATGATTTGGTTGGGTTTCTTAACAGAAAAGAAAAAAAGATGAACACGAGGAGGAAAAACCCAAGTGGGGTTACTGAAGCACTTCTGCTTGACCAACTTCAGACTTCCCAGTACACCCTATGCCTCCAAGCAAGAGACAGCTTAACCACCAGCAGAGCCATCAGTGTACTACCACATTTGTCCCACTCCTGGAAAAGCTGAGCCAGGCTGGACAGGGCTTGGAGCAAGCTGCTCTAGTGGAAGGTGTCCCTGTGGCAGGGGGCTGGAACTGGATGAGCTTTAAGGTCCCTTCCAACAGAAACCATTCTATCATTCTATTATTCCTTCCAAAGTGCCTCTTCTGTCTTTCCAATCATAGAATCATAGAATAGTTAGGGCTGGAAAGGACCTTAAGATCAAGCTCCAACCCCCCGGCATGGGCAGGGACACCTTCGACTAAACCATGTCACCCAAGGCTCTGTCCAACCTGGCCTTGCTCTCCATTTTGTCTGAACTTATCCTGTCTCTAGCTTAAAATCAGACTGACAGCCCAGCCTCATCCTGTCTGCTGGCTGGGGACATCCCATACTTTCAGTCATTACAAGGATGTTCTCACACAGCATCCTTTTTCCTTGTGCATTTATGGCTGGCACTGCAGGAGAAAGCCTTCTCCATGCACTTTCCATGGCAAATAGCTCCTTGAGAAGGCAAGTAATGCGAGGGGCAGGTGAAATCTGCCTCCTGCAAGGCTACCACACCTTCTCCAGAAACATCTGGCTGAACTGGACCTGTCTGATTCAACAAAGATCCCAATGAAGATTAGACATAACTTCCATGTCCTGGGTTTTGAGCTCCTTACCCCAAGATTTTGGGCTATTCAAGGCTCTGTTTTGGGGCACTCCACGCCAACACCTATGCCGCCAGCATACCACATTAGCTGCTCAATATGAGGACTCCCAGGTAGCTCCTATTCAGCTGGATGTACCTTAGTGATGTTTCAGCCACACTGCAGAAGCTTGGTCTAGCCCTGCTGAGCAAGTCTAATATTACCAAGCTATTAGAAGCTCTGCTGGCACCAGTCCTGTGACATGAGACCACCATCCACCATGCCAAAAGGCCTTGCTTTTCAGTTCTCCTCAAGCACAACAAGGTCACGATGAAGGTCCATATCAATGGCTACAATCCTTGATGCCAAATGAGGTGTTAATATACACACACACAAAAAAAGCTTGAATCTTGTGACCACCAGAGAAGTCTGCTCACAGCACACGAGCTTCAATAAGGCTACATCTGGAGTTACCAGTATTGTACCAAAGGCTTGTGAAACCCTAAAATGCACCAATTCAGCCATGTCAAAGGGGGATCAAACTCTGCTCTATGCACCACATGGATGAAAAGTGAGTATAGACCTATTACCACAAGCTACCAACAAAACAGCGCCCAAACTTCTGCAGCACATACAAGACATTGCTCCCAGCCAGAGACAACCCAGGAGCTGAGGGATCACATGGGAGAACAGGACAGCAAAGGCTCAGGACTGCTACTGTGGAGGTAAGATCTGCACAGCAAGGATTCCCTCACATATACCCTCAGCAACGATCCTGTTACATATAGATTATGTAAGTTATATACATATATAGCATACATGTACAGAGTAATGATTTGAGAGAAGACAAAATTTGAGAAGAATAATTTGAGGCAAAGCTAATCCCTGCTCCAAAAACTTTTTAAAACAAAGGATTAAGTGGCGCATGTTGGAATTTCCTGAGCAGATCAAAACTGCTCTCAGGGCTTGAGTCTCTGGGCTTTGGAGGGGAGAGAAAAGGTTGGGAGTTTCTTCTTCTTTTAATTTTCACTTCTCCCCTTTAAGAAGAAGCTGACACTGCAAACTAATGCCATTGTTTTTTATATAGTACATGGCTTGGTTTCATTTAGAGTGGCAGGCAACTTAGGGACTCCCTTGCTGAGCAGCAGCATCTGAAAGCCCTGCAGAGAGCAGGCGATGCTCCCACCCTGGTATTTAGCAGCTGGCTCAGCTCTGCTGTGAAAGGCAAGCTGGCAGCAGCCCTGCACAGAGCGAGCGTCACCATCCATCCATCATCCACGCAGACCTCCCCCATCAGTGCCTGGGCAGCGCGGCACCCTTCAGCAGGGCCGGCAGCACAACCGGAGTCACCTCCTCTCCTGTGTCCTGGGTTCAGCTGTCACAGTTATCTTTCTCCCTAGCAGCTGGTACACTGCTGTGTTTGGGCTTTAGTGTGAGAACAATGCTGGTAACACATCGATGGTTTGGTTGCTGCTCAGCAGCACTTAACCCTGGCCAAGGACTTTTCAGTCTCATGCTCTGCCAGTGAGGAGGGGCACAAGAAGCTGGGAGGACGTAGAGACAGGACTGACCCAAACCCGCCAAAGCGGTATTCCATACCATAGCATGTCATGCCCAGTATAGAAACTGGTGGGAGTCACACGGAAGGGACCAATCCCTGCTCGGGTCAGGCTGGGTATCCTTCAGTGGGTGGTGAGCATGGTGCATCACTTGTGCTCCTGAGCTTTCATTTCTTATCTTGTTGCTTCCTAGTATTATTATTATTGTTGGTATTCTTTCTATTATCACTTTATTGTACTTTATTTTAGTTATTGGACTGCTCTTATCTCAGACCGTGGGGTTTATACTCTTTCAATTCTCCTCCCCATCCACCCTGAGGAGGGAAGCCAGAGGGTGAGCAAACAGCAGCGTGGTGCTGAGTTACCGGCAGGGGTCCAACCACAACACCTTGGTTAGTCCATGACACCAGATTTCATCATTTCATACCATATGGCTATGCTAGCTCCCCAGACTTCACTTGGCTGGACTCACCTGCCTCTCTGCAGATGTCCATCCTCATGGGAGAGGAGCAGAGCAGGAGACCCGGCACTGCCGCAGGCCTGGCAGCGTGTCCTCCTCACTGCATTACTATCCTCCCGGCACAGGCAAAGCTCCTGCCAATGGCTCATCCTGCCCTCAACTGTGTCCTTTCCCACCAAAATGTGGGGTGAGGAGGCAGACAGGCTCCTGCTGAATGAGCCAAGCGTAACTGGAGGTGCCCAAGCGAAAACCTCGGCAAAGCCAGCAAGGGATGACGGTGCAAACCAGAGCAGGGGAAAGGCTGAGTCACTTCCTCCCCCAGAGCCCTAAATAGAGTGTAAGAAAATCCATTCCCCAAGCTGACAAAAAAGGAAGAGAATTCCCAGTTTTAAAAAAATAAATAAATAATCAAAGTGCACATAGTGACGGCAAAAACGGAAGTGACAGATAAGGCAGCCTCATGCTGCAGCTGGAATGGGAAGGGCTATCAGGAGCAGAGGGGGCAGAGCATCATTCCCGGCACCTCTGGGGACTGGGGCTTCACTTATCACTTTAAACAGCAGCTCCAGTTCCAAGGCAAGTTCACAGACAATGGACTATGCTGGAATGCCACTGTGCTGCTGCCTCATGTCCTCTAGGCGACCTGCCAGCAGCACCTGTGTCTCAATGGGAAACTGCAGTGAGCCTGGTCAGAGCCTGGGAAAGCTTTTGGGGACAGATTTTATCCATTCCTCAATGTCCAAATGCTCTTTGAGAGCGTTTAGATGGTACATGAAACATTACTACTAGAAGTAATAGCATAGTAATACCTCATTATCTATCCCAGCAGGTAGGTGGTGAGGCTAAGCTCAAAGCCGGAAAACCCTTTTGAACTACTGTTACAGGCAGGAGACTCCAGAGATAAACCAGCCACCAGCTTGTCACTGCACGCTTGGTGGTCATGCACAAGCACAGAATCCTGGGAACAGTGTGGAACACAGAACAGAACAATTCAGTTTGGAAGGGTCCTTTAAAAGTCATTAGAATCATCCCATCACAACATCCCTGCTCCAGTTCTCTCCTTCCCCATGTTCAAGACGATTTGGATCATTTCTTTCAAGAAAATTTAGTGAATTACTAAAGGTATTCCTAGTTAATCGACCCACTTGCACCCAGACAGATGATATTTAAGCTCATGATTGCTGCAGCTTCTCCTTGTAGGCACAGAGAAAAGAAAGAAGAAGAAATTTGGATTTCTCTCTTCCACCCTCTTTCTTGCAGCCTGTATGCTCTTATCTTTAAGACCTGTGGTCCTCTGTCAAATCTGGCTGAAATTAAACCCTGGGTTAAAAAAAGCTTCTGGAGGAATAGTGAGCGACAGCCAGTTTGTGCGCATAAGCCTCATTTCTGTTAATTAAAAAAAAACCCCAAACAAACAAAAAGGAAGCACTGAAACATACAGGAGAAGCTTCAAAGCAGCTGTTTGAGTCAGTAAATAAACTGTTCACCTCATGTAAGGAAAATACATTAAAAAAACAGGCTGAGTAAATACCCTTTCTTGGAGCTGACTCCAAGAAGGATGATGTGTGCTCTGCAGATGTTCCAAAACCCAGGAGGGAGGGAGAGGGACCAGCACCCTGGAGTGAATCTTTGCATTAAAAGCATCAAGGCAGGGAAGGATGCTGCTGTTCTGCTGACAAGGAAGTGCTCTACAGGGCCATGAGGTTCTGCCCACCATCAATGCTGCTCCAAGCTTCCACAAAGGCAGGAGAAAACGCTCCTCTGCCTGCGCCAGGCTGGCACAAGAATGGACAGAGCAAGGATGCAGGAAGCGACGGAAAACTCACCGTTCCTCAGCAGAGCTTTCCAGAAGCGTGTGTTTTCACTGCAGAGCTGCCGCCAGGATGTGAGAAACCGCTAGTCTCAAAATAAGGGGAAAAAGCTGTCGGAGAAAGACATCCATCACCTCATCACAGCTGGTCCCCTGCGGCTCTTCAGCCTCTCCATCCACATCCGTGACCTCCTCCACCTTTAGAGGCATCTCATTTAGAGGCTTCCTTTAGAGCTATATAGTGTTGAGACCCCATGGACCCTGAAAACTCTCCATAACCTATCTACGAGCTTGCAATGATGAAATATGCACGTGGCAAGAAAAAGAAAATATATCATTTCCAAAAGCACCTCGAGCATCCTCCTGCTGCTGTTGTAAAGCCTCCAGCTGCAAAAATTATTGCTGCAAGCTTTAGGATCGCCAGCCCAGCTTCCCAAGCTGGGAAAAATGTAATCAAAGATGCCTCCAAGCAAATCACCCTGCTGGGAAGAGACATATGGATCACCAATATACCCTGATTTATCCACCCCTGTCTCTTTTCACCATGCAAAGCAAACACCACCTTAAACATAAAACACTTCTCTGTTATTAAACTCCACCTGACAACCACAGCACTACCACAACCCTTCCTGCTTTCTTTTCCTCTCTTGCCCAGACACCCATAATGGTTATTTTTGACAGCACTTCATTAAAATCCCCTCTGGCTTCGCTGCAGCTGGACGCAGCGCTCAGGAGCCCTCCAGCCCAGAGGCTTGCTTCTGGCTGGGTGATGCAGGGAGCACCCAGAAGCAAAACAACATTTGCAGATCACTGCTTCAGGCTGGCTTGGTCGGACCTAGCCTACACCATAGTCCAAACAGTGACGAGAATGCACACTCCTCTGCAGGACAAAAAATGCTTTAAAATTCACCCCATGATTATTCCTGCAAGATCCCCCATTATCAAACACCAAAATATGTTTTCACAGACACGAACTCCTTTCAAAGCCTCCTGCAGAAGCTGGTGGCCACCAAATAACATCTCCATGAGCCATATAGCAGAAGGGGCAGCTTATAGCCCTGTGTAAACCCAGCTCTGCTCCAGCCCCAATCCCACCCAAGGCTGTGCCACCCATGCTGGTTGGCAAAGCTCTGCCTTCACAAGGAAGATGCTCAATGCTTATGATGGCTGAGACACCTTAAACACCTGCAGTGCATTCTGTTCCAGCTCTGAAGTGTTCTGCTTGCAAAGACAGACTTGTGAGATTCAATTAAAGGACGCAAAACACTTGGGATCATACCTACCTACTTGCAGAAGACCTTCTCAACACTGGCTTGGGGATGGACTGGGTGCCATCGCTGCTACATCGCATGGCACAGAGACCCAGACTGCTGCAGTGTGCTGCACTGCAGACTCCCATGCTACTCGTCCCATGCCACCCCAGACACTCGCCTCCGGTGACAGCTACCACCCAATGCAACCAGTGGCAAAGGGATGCTGACAGCTTGGTCGTGAGCAACGGCTTCTCCCAAGGTCCCAGAGAACACAAGCCAAGCTCCTCCAGGATTTCATGAGCTCACAAGCACGTTTCAGAATGAATTACGCACCCTGTTAATGGTTCCTCATCGCAGAAGGAAGCTGGTGGCTGCTGCGTGTCTCCCTGTAGCTTCTGCTTCAGTGCTGGGCAGGCTCCAGTGGTGGTGAAGCCTTCCCAGCTTCCCTGGCTGCACAAACCAGTCCCAGCGAGCTGGGCCAGCTACAGAAGGAGGAGGAAGGTTGGTTGGGTCAGGATTTTTTTGCATTAAGGCCAATTACAATCACTGGTGGGGAACGAGAAGCTTGTGGGCAACCACGTGCATCCTCAGGTCACCCAGGGATGACGTGACACCAAGGGAAGATGCACACCACATAGCCACACACCTTGCTCTTCATCCCTGGGGCATCACCACCACAGGCATGTCATCCCACCCATAACCCTTTCCATCCTGCCACCTCAGGGCTACAGATGTCTTCCAACAGCACCCAGCAGCATGGCAGACATAAGCATGCCACGGACGGAGGTGAAGCTGAGCTAATGCTGGCGGCCACAGAGGAGACGCCCTCGATAAATTGCTGCACATTATGAAATCCTCCTGCACAGGCTCCTGGCTGACAGGCACAGCAGGATTTGGTCCTGCAGAGATAGCAGAGACACAAGTTTAGTTGTGTCACCAGAGCTTCTCCTGCCACCCAAGAAACCAGGTTCTCCTTCTCCTGTAACATGACTGCTACATGCCTGAGGGACAGGGGAGGTGAAGGGTTGTCTGTGTAGGAGAGGAGACAGGAGCAATGGCTCTTCTGAAGTAAGCGTAAGACTACACCTCTCAACCTGGGGTCCCTAAAGCCTCAGAACTTCTCAGGCTGCCTTAAAGGAGTCTCCAAAAGCTAATTAAAACCAACAAACATCTCTAATACATTATACAGACACCATGCACAATCCTGGCCACTGCTGGGGTACCTCTACATCGCAGAAGAGCAACAATGATGATGCAGAGTCCAACAAACCAAAACCAACCATGGCACAGCCTGAGGCAGTCATGGAATAACCAAAACCTCTCTCTTCAGCAGTAAAGTTAGTGGAACTTTTGAGAGCATCCAATGCTGTCCCCATTTCAGTCTGAACTGAGAAGGAAACATTTTTCTTAGGATCACCAGCAAGGCATCTATGTTGTAAATTACTCTCCCTGCATATTTCTGCATGTACAAACACATACATAAATAAATAAAAACAAAACAGCCAGTCTCTCAAACAAACAGAAAATGATTGGTTAGCTGCACTAGTCCTTTATTTTGGATGACTCAGTAATGTGCTAATTATACTCAGGTAGCAGAATTGCACCTTCTCGGAGGAGTTTCACAAGAACATCCCAAGGCATTTATGGAGATTCCTCATCCAGAAGCCTCAACACTTCCAGATTTTTGTGACAGGAACAGTGGTCCTTTCCCCTGCCTGATGAAGACCATGACCTACCCCTGCAGACTGTTAACTCTGAAACTTAACAATGGCATGTGTAATGTAAACGTCTTTATGCTACTGCCAAGCTGAAGAATAACAAAATCATTATCAGTATTTAACTGCTCCATTGAAATAGTCAGGCAATATGCTAAATGTGCCCCAAACAGCTGCTGAAATAGCTCATCTGCTACCCCAGCTTCAACAGAAACCACAGGGTCTTGCTACACTTTTAGGTGTAGCTCCCCACAAGCACACGAGGCCCCAAAGATTCAGTTGAGCAGCAAGAACTCAGGAAAATTAACTAAGGTCCAGGAGGATTTTCTTGCTGCTCTGCAAAGATATGCAGGCAAAAACTCAACCAGTGATAACTACCACAATTTCACACGGCTCCTGCTGGAAAAAGACCAAGCAGCAGCAAGAACGGCTGCAAGGAAAAACAGGACAGAGACACCCAAAATGAGAGGGAAGGAGAAAGTCACCACAGCAAAATTTGTCCTCACCAAGAGATGAGGGTAGAGCACTTCACCCCAAAATGAGGAGAAAACAGAGAACAAAAGGAGTGTTTTTCTCACCCAAGACCAAGGGGTGAAGGAGGGGCATTTGGAGAGAAAGCTCAGTACCTTGTCATCTTCCCTTCCACAGTTTGGATCAAGGGCTAACAGCTATCACAAGTCTGTTTTCATGCTTTGCACATTATTTTTCATGGATCTCAGGAACCCTCCATAGATCATTCCCATCCTGTTTGTGTGTGAGGTTGACTCAGCTTCGAGAACAAAGGTGTCAAAGCCAGCAAAGCCCCCCGGGTAGCTCATTCCATTCCCAAATCACATTGCAAAGGCAGAGGTGGTGTTCATTTCATCTCCACAAATGGTTTCTCTGGTCTCCCATCGGCCAGGGAGCTCCTGGCACTGGGCTTTACCCTCCAGCTCACCCAAGACACACTGCTTCCCTGCATCACCTTCACCTGCAGCATCCAACCACTGCTGTTCTGCTTTCCTTTAATATCAACCTGAGATCTTATAAATCATATAAAAAGAATGCTCTGTAAGAGCTGGACAAGTCCCACCACACAACCTTACATACACAGAGCCCTCTGGTGTGGTACCAGGACTGCAGGGAGGGCTCAGACAGAGCTCAGAGGGAGAAAGCTTTAGGTATAAGCACAGCCTGAGCTTCCCAAAACAGACACCACTCATCTCTCTGCCAAAGATAACACACTTAACGTGGGGAAACCGCAGCCTACAGATTTCACTCAAGACTCAAGGGAATAAAACCCAGCACAAGCGTTTGGTCTTTGACCTCAGGATCAACAAGGGCAGAGCAAAGCCTTTATGGTCCTTAAAAGGAAAAATAACATGGATTGACACAGTAAAATGGGGTTGTTGTCCACTCACTGGAGAAAAACTGTGTCAGGGTCACTTAAGCCGTAAGTGGAGCAGGATGCTTCGTTCCCCATCCCAGACGGTACCTCCCTGACAGCATCTGGATATTCACAGCATGGTCCACCATCAAAAAGCCCTTCTAGATTTTGGAGAGGAGAGACTGTTAAATCACCTGATCTTATTTTGATGTCTCTAGATTGAGGGAAACAATCTGGAAGCTCAGTGTACCTTCTGCTTCCTCCCGTCTCTTCCGTTTCTGTTAACAAGTCTGTGACTTCATGCTTCATCCTATACCTGCCTGAGTGCTAGAGGAAGAGAATGGATTACCAGTTCAGGAGAGAAGGTGGCACAGATGGGAGATGTGGAAATAGCCTGTTTCAGAGGAAGCATCAGGTCTCCAGACAGGCCCAGGGCACTCTACCCCTCCTCATCCTGCTTGGGAAACAACACCTGCCCCTTTTTTGATCTAATAGAATCCTTGCCTCATCCAGTGTGGGGTCTTACTGGTGTGGGTCTCACCCCTTCCAGAGGAGGCCATGAAGATGCTTCAAGGGCTAGAGCATCTCTGCTCTGAAGACAACTACTGGGACTGGGGAGGACAAAGGAAGTCCTGGAGCTTTTCAGACACTTAAAAAATTAAGAATAAAAATAAAAGACTATGATTAAACCCAAACCATAAACAAACAACCACGTTCCCCAGAATAATGACTATGGGGGAAAGCGCCAAAAACATTGTATAAGCTTCTGGAGCGCTGCAGGAGAAGAGAATGGAGAGTCCTTGCTGCCAGGGAGAGCAGGGTGACTGCCGCTGGGACAGAGGGATGCTCCAGACAAGACAAGGGGAAAGTTTTACATGGATTTAGCTGCCTGAAAATGTCTTCAGGCACCTGGTTCTGGCCACTGCAAAGCCCCATTGTAGGCAAGCTCAGACCATTTAGATATGGTCTGACTGCCCCTCTGCTGCGCTCTGGGGGAGACCCCCCCTGCAGCCCTGATCCAGCTCTGGGGCAGCAGCACAAGAGGGACGTGGAGCTGCTGGAGCGAGGCCAGAGGAGGCCACGGAGATG
>WYDI02032375.1:0-51296 GCA_009867235.2 Psittacus erithacus
AAGATAGGCTGAGAAAGTTGGGGCTGTTCAGCCTGGAGAAGAGAAGGCTGCGTGGTGACCTCATAGCAGCTTTCCAGCATCTGAAGGGGGGCTTATAAGGATACTGAGGATGGATTCTTCATTAAGGACTGCAGTGATAGGACAAGGGGTAATGGGTTCAGACTTAAACAGGGGAAGTTCAGGTTAGATATAAGGAAGGGTGTAAGGGTGGTGAGGCACTGGAATGGGTTGCCCAAAGAAGTTGTGAATGCTCCATCCCTAGCAGTGTTCAAGGCCAGGTTGGACAGAGCCTAGGGTGGCATGGTTTAGTGTGAGGTGTCCCTGCCCATGACAGGGGTGTTGGAACTTGATGATCTTAAGGTCCTTTCCAACCCTAACTATTCTATGATTCTAATCAGTTTGTCAAGAACCATGTTGATTGTTTTCTTGAAGGCTAAACAACCACTGCCATGCCGTTCCGCTTACAAATAAGCATCTATGAGTATGCTCAGATTGTTAATTCCCTGATTGTTTTGATTAATCAGGTCTCTCACTTCTACCTGTTTCAATCCAGCGTTCTATATCTGGTCTCTTTATCAGAAACTATTTTCTGTCCTACGAGTTAGCATAAGTTACTGCACCAGACTACCGTTAGTTCGCGCCAAACCTACAACACCTGGTATTTTTCTCTCCTACAGAAATTTTATCGTAATGGATCCTATCCTAGAGGCCTGTTGCAGATTCTTAGTATTGCCATCCCCAAAGCAATATGAACTAGAGAAATTCTGTTGTACCTGTGTTGTCACAAACTCCAGGTTGTTGAATGATTCATATGGAAAACTACCTACCATGTGTATCTTCATTCCTATCTTCAACAAATCATTCTTATCTTGTCAAACTTCTGTCATATTTCTGACAATCCTGTAATGTCCTGTTTCATTTCATTCACCACTAATGTTCTGTTGCATTGCATTAGTGTCTTTTCTCTGTACATATCCAGTCTGGTACCTAGATAAACAATATTTCACTGTTTATGTTCCTCACAGAACTCAAGATCAGTGCTTTCATCTTTGTTTTATGTTGTCCTCCTTTCCTTTCTTGTAGGACTACTCCCTTTCTTCCCTTCCTCATCTCTGCCTGATCCCAGTTCATGAAAATTCTTCACTTCTATTATTTTTTTACTTTTTCATCTGTTCCATGATTCTGGGTTTCATTTAGGCCCATCCTCTTTCTTGGGTTAGTCTCACCCCAGCATGTATCTAGTTAGCACCTACTCTAGGCAGTGCTCATCTTATCAGCTATCACTATTCACTACCTTTCTTCTTTCTTCCCTCTGCATCATCTTAATTTATAATACGCGTTCCTGTACTCACCTCTTTTAATGTGTCTAAAACCCTTCAACCTCGCTCACTTGAAGTATAACTTACTGAATATTTCTTGCCAAAACACGGTTCATCTATCATATTGAGGGTATCCTTCCTTCTAAAAGCTCTGTTAACATCTTGGAAGACGTTTTCTTCCAGAGAAATCATGCTGATTATGCAATGCTTACTAACCTCTGCTGCTTGAGCCCTGCAATCCTAGAACTTTTTCCACAATTCCCAGCTTCTTGGTTAATCACGCACAAATTCTATTCTACTTTATTCTACTGAGTAAAGCAAGTTGAAACTTTCCAAGTTACTGACATGTCTGATTTATATTACTGCCTTCTCCATGCATACTTGATTATGGATTGTACTAATTCTAATGCCTAATTGTAATACAGCATATCACTAGTAATTTTTGCATGTCATTCCACAGCAGTGACAGCATGTATTTTTCATTGTTGTAAAACCAGTCAGATTATCAGTCCCTTGCATGTTTTAACAGGAGTGTGTTTAAAAGTTGAAATAATATTGCTTTATATGTACAGGCATAATAATTGTTTTATTGTTTGTTTCCAAAGCAGCAGTCACAGAACAGAATAGATCCTGTTTTCAATGACGATACATGCTTTTAGAGCTGGGGACCAAAATCCTATTTGACTTATAAAACAACACAGTCATTTTCTGTGAGGCTTTAACAGCCAAGGTCTTGGCCCCACAATGGATGTAGGTGCAATACATGGACTTAGGTGGGATTTAAGAGCAGAGCTTCAAATCCAGGGTTTTGAGACTGCTGCACTTAAATGCTACCTAATTCTACAAAAATTGCCAAAGCTCTATAATGTCTCAGGTTTTCATTTTTAAGTTCTCGAGCTCATGAAGCTCTGCCATTGCTCATTTCCAGGATGACATCTTTTTGACTAATTTGACTTCTTTGCTGCCTGACGTACACCAATACACCAGATGGAGCACAAGATTGGTAATACTTAGCAGGCTCTGCTTGCAATCTACGTACTAAAAGGAAGAAGATGACTTTCTCTAGCAACATACAAATAAAAAGACCGTGTTGTTACAGTACACTGCATCTCAATTGATGGGTACACAGTCTTGGAATCTCTGTTACAGATGGCCATTGCCAGGCAAGGATATACTCTGTTCTGCCAAAACTAGGACGCTGTGCAGTCAGTCAGGAATAAATCTAGAAAAACCAGGTTGATAGCTAGGGCTTTAACCAGGAAAGGAAGAAACCTATGAATTCACACCACAGACCTTCCCTAATTTTTAATCCATTGAGTGTAAGATGTCAAGTATATGAACAGTCCAAGGAGTGGCCCGTAGATCAGGCCTGGAATAACTCAATATTGAGAGACCCCGAATGATTGCACTAAATGATATGTAATACAACACCACTAACCAAATGAAGAAGAAAAACTGTCTTCAAAATGTAAGATGCAAGACTTCCATGGCCTCTTCAGTCACATCTGTCTGTCACTTCTATTTCAAATTCAAGGCCAAGCTCATCAGCAGGGGAAAGCACAAGAATGAAAGCTAGTACCTGATTGCAGTTGCTGAAGCAGGCTGCTCCCAGGAGCTGGATAGTTATACGCCATTGCATTAAAAACTATCTTGTCTCCAGAGCAGAAAAACATACCAAAACAATCTGCCAGAATTTCAACACAGGACTCTCGGGCCTAGGAAATGGAAATGATAATGAATTTCAGATAATTACAAAACGTGTTACTCCTACTCTGCATTCTTGTGCCCGCATTGGACTGGAAGAGTAGAGGCAAGTAATAACTCCTACAATATATAATATTATATAATATAAATAATATAATATATATAATATATATTTTATATATATGTGTCTATATGTAAAAAAATAAAATATATACTCCTAAAAATAACACAAGCAAGGAGTAACTCCTGTTGCTACTCTGTGTGAGACATTTGGAAAGGGATTGAGAAAATAAAGATTTATGTTCATCTCTGGTTTTTCAAATAGTCAAAAGAAGTGTAGAAATGAAGTCTAGAGATAAATAGTTATGCTTACTGTTGCCTGGAATATATTTGGCAATCTGCAGCTTGCAGTGCATAAAGGAATTAAAGGGGAAGAACAGGAAAGGTATACAATCTCTGTGTGGGTTTATGAAGTGGCACATACATAACCCTTGTTTGACTGCCTTGATTTCCTTCGTCCCTGTCTGTTCTTTAACTGCTCTCT
This sequence comes from Psittacus erithacus, assembly GCA_009867235.2. Classification (NCBI taxonomy): domain Eukaryota; kingdom Metazoa; phylum Chordata; class Aves; order Psittaciformes; family Psittacidae; genus Psittacus; species Psittacus erithacus. Next base: position 3,568 of record WYDI02032375.1, read on the forward strand.
CTTTTTCTCTAACTACTCTGACCATTTTAGTCTTCTTCAAGTCGTCATACTTTGAAATAAAGTTTTGGAGATAATAACACTTTTATAGTGTGGGATGCCTTTTCAAGAAATCTCCAGTTCAGACCTGGTTCAGGTAATGCTGCTGTGCTCTCAGAGAAGGCAGAGAGCAGGTTCCAGAGTCAGAAAATGTTCCGTCTTTCTGGCCCTACAAGTAACAGCAAGTTAGAAAGGAACAATCATTGTTAAACACCTATCTGATTGCCTTCAGGGGTGCACTGCGTGAAAGGATTAATATCATTCTTTGCTATACATGAAGAAAATACTGAATTTGTGTAGACAGATTATATCAGTGGTTTTGTAGCAGTACCACTGCTAGTAGTTTATGTCTATTCCTGCCATGTAGGATTGAAGAAATAAAGAACAGAGGGTTCAGGACATTGGAAGGATTGAAAATCATTGCTACAATGAAATCTTCAAAGCTCTGAATCTATTTAGGTTTTTTAAAAAAATGGTGATTTGATTACGGCTATAAATTCTAATTTGGGCAACAATTTGATTGTATCTGGCTCATCGACCCAGTGGATAAAGATAAAAGAAGATGCAGTGACTGTAAATTGAAGCAAGGAAGGTTCAGATTCAGAAATAAAAGAGGGTGATAGTTTTGAGAAGAGGGATAATTAACCACTGAGATAACCTAACAAGATTATTGTTAGGTATAGTGTTAGGTTGTTGGATTTTGTTGGCTTTTTTTAGTTTCTTTTGTAAAAAGAACACTTCATTCAAGAAAATTTATTCAGGAAAGCCTTATGGCATACATTATTCAAGAGTTTAGAATAGATGATGGTGATGATGATAATATTAAAACAGAGCTAACAACTATTCTGAGTGGAAGCCCAAGCTTATTTGATCCCCCAGTGTTTTGCCACTGGCTTGATTTCATTGATCCTTCTGATTATATTAAAAATTCTTTCACCAAACCAAATTTACTGGTAAAACAAGCACACAAAAACCCTAGCTGAAGCAAAATATGTTATTTCTGAAATGATTAAAAGGCAAGGAGGAAGCATTTGCTGAATAGGAATGAAAAACTGCCGCTAGTAACTGTGTTTTCAGAGCAGTATAGCGCAACTGTGCAAGGGTAACTGCTCATGGCCCATGCTCATGGAAGGCATCTGGTCTAAGACAACACTCCAAGAATAAAAGGGTTGTTGGGTTTTTTTATTAAGCCAAATTTCCATGCATCTTTCTATGGCATACCACCACAAATAGTTCAATGGGCACAACTGAAAACAGATGATTGTACCAGGACAGTATGATAAATGGTCAAATCTGGCACTGACAGCAGGGAAAAGGAACTTTCAAAGTGCGCTTCACTACCAAAAGCTGTGTCTTTTGTATCAATCTCCTAAAGCAGGATCCTGACAGAAGAGGACAACACTGGTACATTGACCCTTCATCGCCAAGGTTGTTAAGACTGTAGAATTTTTTTAATGAAGTATATTTGAAATGAGCTTCTTGTGTTTGTTAATGAAACAGTGACAGCTGAAGTGCTTTTGCCACAGCGCAGTTATGATGCAAAGCACAACACTACATTATATTTGCTAATAGTTATACTTCACATTTCTGATTTATAAAGGAAATAATAGGCAGTCTTAATGGCATTCTTCTTTTGAAATTCAGCCTGTCCCATAACGCTGTACATTATACGCAGCAGTCATCAAGGAGGGAGCACAGGCCTGTGTTTTTTCTTAGTGTTTAAGTCTCAGTATGCTGCTGACTCAGAATCATCTTGCTTGGAGATGTGCCTTCCTCACACATTAGTCCTTTACTTAGACCACTAGAGCCATTTAAAGAATATTTGATCCTTTACATGGCAACATGAGTTTTGAGTAATATTCCCATAACACTTACACAGTGGTTCAAAATAGCATCTATTTATAGTTATATCTTTAAAAGATAATTTATTTTTAGCATGCAGCCCAGAACATTTTTTAATGCTCACATTTCATATCGCATTTGTCTTTGATTTGCGCTATGGAGAAGCCTGAGTTATTGCAAAGTTCATCCACCTTTGGTGGTTTTTTTTTGCATTTTTGAACTGACACACTATATTTTAGACAAGATCAGTTATTCCCTCATCTAGCCTCTATATTTTGATTTGTTGATAACAAACAGGCCTCAAGCCAGTTTTAATGTGTCATGTCCTGAAAAAAAAAGGAGAAAAACAGTGGAAAGGAGACATAGCTGTGCATTTATATATGCACAACATATATAAGACGAAGAAACTCTGATAAAAGTGCCCACGAGTCTCCAGGTAGTAGTGTACCTACTGCATGATAGCACGGTAGCCAAAAAGTCATCCTCGATACCTTCTTGTTCAGCTTTAGGTGGAGTGCCACAGCAGTTTAAGAATCTGCCAGAACAAGCAGTTCCATCATTGCCCCTGGCCTTGGTCAGTTACTCCATCTACTTTGTTCGTGATCATCCAAGATTTTGTAACTGAGCTAGTAGCCAGGTGAGGGACTCGACTCAGCTGAGTCCCTCACCTTGGTGGGATAAGCTGTATTAGGTCCCTGCTTTTGTTGGCTGGGTGACTGCTGATGCTGTCACAAGACAGAGTGGGAACATGCATCTCAGAGAGAGAGCTTTGAAAGAACATGTTCAAGCTGCCTCTCCAATGAATTCACACCTTTTTCCATGTGTATTAAATGCTTTTCTACTAGGAAATTAGGACACATCCAGTCTGCGCGAGCTGATGCAAAATCACTAGCACCTACATTAATTGCAAAGTATCTACTATGTTTTATAACAGATAGGTGTAAACCCAAGCTGTTTTATAACAGATAGTCTTATATTTAAAAACAAACTGTCATGGAAATTTTCTCTGTACAGAGCTGGCTTCAACATCCCCTCCTCCAGCAGCTTCTGCATTCACCCCCTCCTCACCACTGTTACCTCATAGCCTTGCAATACAGTATTGACATTGCTAGGTCAAAGGACTGAGGCTTGCCAGGTCTGCTTTGCCTGAACTTTTCCTGACCTGCCTGCAGCCCTAAAGTGTCTGTGGTTAATTTGCTTTACTTTTGCTTATCTTTGTGTGGTACAACCGCTGTTTTACAAAGATAGCTGTAACAAGCAGTTATTCTGTGTAGAATGAGTTATTTACAGCTCCAAAACAATGATGTGTAGAGATACCAGCCTACTACAATAGCAGAGACCTTGAGGAACAGAAAGGCAAGATGCAGCATAGACAAGTGCAAGTCTGGGATAAGAAGAGATGGGGCACAGGCTGATACTGGGGTGCCCACAGCTATAAAACACTCACTAGCAGCAATGCAGACCTGAACCTGGACCAAGCTGGCTTTATCAGAAACAGAGACAAAACCAGTAGTATCTAACAAGGAGCGCCATGGATAGTAAGTTTGGATATAACAGAGTTGCAGTACAATGAACAAAGGAAAAGGTGCAAGTGTGTGTTAGTAGATGTATAAACATGGGTAAAGAGAAAGAAACCAGGAACATCAACATTGGATCCTTCCCAGCGAAGTAGTCTGGAGGCAGTTGGCTTACAGCCTTACCCTCTCCAGCAGCACAAAGAAGCCGGCTGTAAGTTCAGAGGAGAAATGCAAGTGTGAGGATTCCCTGTTAAGCTTTCCATAATACTAACAGTAACTTATTTGCTTTACATATATGCAGTGTGCTTCCTCTTTGCCCATAATCAAAATTCTGAGAGTAACACCACCTCCTCCTCAGTTGCACTTGATTACCAGCTTGTGAACAGCAACTGCTCTGTGAACAGGGCTTTGACCTTGGTGATGGAGTAGAGCCACAGTCAAAATAACTCCGAAAGAAAACCCAGCAATCACCCAACCAAAACCAGTTATTTGTTCCTGATTACCAGCTCCTGAGCTGATCCACCATGTGCTCCATTAAAGTTATGCTGTCATAACAAAGTGTTGTACAGGAACAGAGCAAGCAGAGATGGGAACTGCATTAATCAACTCTGTTACCAACAGAACCACAGCAGCAGCCAAAGGTGCTGCTCTGGCTTTGGAAAAGGACTGAGAAGATTTAACAGTCCCAGGTGCTCCAGCTAAAGGTTGAGGGTAAGATTTATGCAATTTATTTATGTTGTTTTTGAAATAATATATTTGTATCTCTTTGGGTTTTTAATTAGATACTAAGCATAATGTAAATCAAAATCATTCACTTAGTATTTTGCATACGTAAAACAGCCACAAATGACAAAGATCAACCCTGGAGGCACAAATATTGGAGATACACATAAGCCTACGTAATCAGCTTTCAGGGGTTGGAACTAGATGATCTTAAGGTCCTTTCCAACCCTAACTATTCTATGATTCAATGATTTATTTTATTAGATTTCTACATGAAGTATTTTTGATATTTTTCAATACCTTTTTTTTGGTAAGCATCCCAGAATCAGCTTTTTCAGGAAAGAACAAAGCTTTATGAACTGCATGAGCTCTATGAACAGCTTGATTAAGTCTATTGTGACTGAGACAAGTAAATAATTATTTTACAAATTGATGTTTATTGGTTCTAAAATACCCACAAATTTGTCTCAATTAAAAATAAATTTGTTAAGTTCATGTGCTTCCTTCTAGACTGTAATTTGTACCATCTTCTCTTTGGATTCCAGGACTTTACTTTGGCTTCTGCATCTGTCATTCAAGACTCTCCTTGACTAGTAAAAAGTATTTCTTATGCTTTTCTTAAACTCTTTGTTATGATACTGATTAAAAAGTAATTCTTGACTCCAGCTCAACCAGGTAATTAAAAAAACTCTCACTTTAACCATGTGAAATCTCATTGAACACAATTCTTCATTGTTGATCATTACTTTAAAACTTGGGTGAATTTGGTCTTAGAAAATGTTTCTTCTCTCAGAGCAGCTTAAACAACACTTCTCTCTTGTAAATTATGTCTGTCACTCATTAATCTACTTCTGGCCCCCTTCAAAGAAGTGAGCATTACATTTTGATTCAGAAGTACGCCTCAGTACTTGGACTTTAGAACTGCTCATTTGAAAAAGTAATTAATGCCTATGCTATGAAACAGGATATTTATTATCAGGTTTAAGATGTTTCATTAGGAGTATAGCTTTTTCCAAGGGAAAATAAAATAAGTCATTGTAGCACCAAGCACTGTAAGTTCCAAATGTTTATGTTCTTTGGCTCCTTATCCTCAGAGAAATTAAAAATGGTGCCAGTAATAAGAATTATGTCAGCAAAGAACCACCTAAACATAATAGGACCCATAGGAGATAGTTGTATCTCATAAATCCCGTCTAACCCTAGAGCATCTTACAAGCTTCTTACTTGAATAGCTAACTCAGCTCCAACCAGAACTACTCTCTACATGGTACTAACAGACGTGTGCTAGCAGTCTCCCTTCAGTATGGGGTTGATGAAATACCTCAATAAAAAATCACTAGACTTGAGAGAGCATATGTAATTCTAGCTCTGATGTGTGTCCAAGAAATGAAGAGTTGTCCACTGCTGCAAATACTGCACTGGGCCATGTGGTACCTAGATGTGAGCTCATACTGCATTCCTACCTTCTCTTAAAGCACAAAGGGTGAAAGTAGCTTCCCATGTTCCCTTTTTGAACAGGGCAGTCCCACTCTTCTGCCCATCACTGCCTTGTCCCTAGGAGAACATTCATGTGTGTGCACTGAGCCCTGCAACTAAGTGATAACCCAGCAAAAATAAAGATTATCATTTGGTTATATGGTTTTAGGACAGAATAAGAGTCAGGTCCAATTCCACCCACATCATGAGAGGACAGAACTGCAAGCTCAGCCTCTTACGAGAACAACCAGAATTCAAAACTGCAAATAGTTTGAGGTGGGGAACTAACTCTGCTCTACCTGTTGAAAATGTAACAGATGATTATATCTTATAATTTCTGAGATTTATCGGCTTGACTTTCAAAGACAATGCAAGACAAGGTCCTCCCAGCATCAGCTCTATCACAGTGAATTCTATTCAGCAGGAGCACATTAGTAAGGCTTGATAGGGGACCCACATCACAGCTTAAGGATCTCCTCTGGAGTACCCATCTTTGCAGCTTCACGTCTTCAACCTCACCTTCACTTTTTAGGGTAATCCTTCTTTCTGGGTCTCAGACTGGAATAAATCTTGAAACTCAACATGTATACTGCAGCTATGCACCTGCCCCAGACATAACTTCAGTCTTTTCTTTTAGAAGGAATGGACATTAGTGACTGGACTTAAAAGTAATTGCTTTCTTGCATTATCTGTCGAACTGCAGCCTAGGGATGCCCCTTTCCTTAACTCTTGACTCATCCTGCCTTCAGAAGTCGCTGTGACATTTGGTAGCATTGTCATCATGTAACATGGCATACAACCATTTCTTCCTTTTAGATGATCATTTTAGCACTCCTAAGGCCATCAAACACAATTAGAAAATTCACAAATTCAAAATCCCTTTCAAGCAGAATTTTATCATTTGGGGAAATAATATTGTAATATGTTCAAGGTTTCACACCTGCACAGCTGAGACACTGGTTAAAATGTGACTGTTTTAAACACACAGTTATTGATCTGGCATCCCTGATTCATGGAAAAGTAGTAAAGGTCCTACCCTGAGACACTGTGTCTAAACTCCATACAGGCTCAAATGGCACATAGGTCTGGAAATAGCAGGTATTAAAATGGTAAATGAGATATTTGCGCATGATGTGCAATGCCTCAGTACTACACGAATAAGAATACTGATTTCCTTTTCCTGTTGAAGACTAATAAACTGTAATATTTTAAGTTCCTAAATATTTTCAGTGGTCACACATGAGCGCTGTTACCTGTAGTCTGTCTTTCAGTGTAAGTTTTAAGACAACACTATAAGCCTAGGGTATCTGTCTATGAATTAGCATTTGAAGATCTTCCTCATTTACTCTGCTCAACATAAATATTTCTATTTCTACTTAAAATATTTTCAGCAACTTTTAAACCAGGCTCTGATAATGGTCATTTTATGTCACTAGTAAAATATAAGTTTAATATAGTGCATTCTTTGCATGCCAAAACCTGCATTTAAGTATTTCCATCACCCCTGTAATTGCTATGTATGATCAGTATTACTTAAGGCTATCATTAAAACCACTAATTTTAATTATAAAGCTTGTAGGCTATAAATTAAGCACGTTGTCAAATTGAACCCTAAAAAGAGTAGCTGGATCTGCATTTCTGAATTCCTATAATGTTATGATACAGTAATTTGAAACAAGTATGAAATCAAATACCATTTTGCTCTTCTGTAACTCCTTGTATACAAACACTGCAGTGCATCGCAGAAAAGAATTTGTTACACTTGAAAATGACCCATTATTGCCAATCGTTACTTACCATTACGGGAGAATCCTCAGACATGCATGTAATAAAATCAAATGTGTTTGTCTAAAATCAGATGCGTGAAGTACACTTTTCAAATATGATTTCTATCTCCATGTAAAGGTGAGGTTTAATTCTTGGGGCCACTGAACAACTCTTGTTTAAGTTATACTGTTTTCCCCTGAAAAATCAAGGAGAAATATGTGAACATTTTCACCTAAGTGACATACCAAAGATTACCAGGGAATGTAATGTCATTCAAAGCACAAATCAGATTTTCACAATTCTATTTCTGCCATCAGCTATTATGAACTTTGGCAGGTTCTGCATTCATTTTTACAATATTACTTTTTCAGAATGTATTTTCACACTCTTTAAGGCTTCTCATCCAAGAATATTTCTGATACGGAACCATAAAAGTTGCTAACTTGTTTGTATGAATTTGTTTTATCTCTTTTTTTAAAAATAGGTTTTCAGATCTTGAGAATACCTTTTCCTCAAGCAACCGCAAACCTCAGTATATACACAAAGCCAGTTTGTTTCATTTGTATCTACCCTTTTAGCATAGAAAAGATAATTGCGACTAACACTGAATCACTCGCCATGCAGCACTACTTTTAAAAGCCCTGTGAGCCACATTGGTAACTCTATGTTCTGATCATTAACATCAATTACTGTTCAATCGACCACAAAAAATAAGGATCTTGATAAACAGAAGATGAATAAAAGCCTCTTTTAATATATTATTCAGAGGTATACTGCCTATTTTTATTAGGGTCCCTGGAATGTGATGCAATAACTGAGCAGTGATTAGTCCCTTCTGGCCAGCTCCCCCCAGTTTATACAGTGAGCATGACATGCTGTGGTATGGAATGCCCCTCTGGTTAGTTTGGGTCAGGTGTCCTGTGCCTGCTCCCTCATGCCTTCTTGTGTCCCTCCTCACTGGCAGAGCATGAGACTGAAAAGTCCTTGATCAGGGTAAGTGCTACAGAGCTACAGATAAACCATTGGTGTGTTATTGCTGCGGCGCGGGAGTCACGGACACCGCTGAGGTGACCAATGTGATCAAGCGAATGCCGTTTATTGCCTCTTAACACACTGCTTATATAACAAACTTGAACAAGCACGCACATCATAACAACTTTTGATTGGCCCGACAACACTGTTCACGCGCCTGACAGCAACACCCGATTGGCTCTTGCTGGGTGTCCAAGCTAATGCTGCGTGCACCCAGCAGAAACACCATCTTCTAACCCCAAGGTATCCACATGGCACACAAGATGTCCGCTGTTGCGCAGCCAGTCCACATGTTATCAGCATTGTTCTCAGACTGAAACCAAAACACAGCACTGCAGCAGCTACTAGGAAGAAAATTAACTCCATCCCAGCTGAAATGAGGACAATTGTGCCTTGACTTTTGAGATGTTGACAAGGAAGAGCATAAAAGCCACATTTTGATGGGTTTGATCAGTTCCTAGTTTGTGTGGATGAGTTGTCGCTATTTTTTCACCTGATGTTCTCCACGTTGCAGAACAAAATCCAAAGCCTATGGGAGTTTTTTTTTCTCTAACTTCCAATTATCAGTAGTGAACATTAACAGATCTCTTGTCTGGGATATTAAAAGAAAGTCGGGAGCTACATAACCATGGAAACATAACTTCCAACCCCCTCAAACACATGACTGCTCCAAGCCATGACAAGTGAAGCCCTGGCAGCAGGAAGTCCTGATCCAGTGGATCTGCTGACAATCTAGGCATTAAATTTTATTTGAACTTATATTCAATGAAGTTTTCACCATGGAATTTGGCTTTTCAGAGGGAAAACTAACACCTAAAAGGCCAAAGCAGTTTTTACATTAACTTGAATAAGCTTAATGTATTTTTACCACTAATGTTAATTTGTGTTTCATGATAGCACACCAGGACCTGACCAGTTTTATTTTAGATATCTGCACAAACACGTGGTGAGAGACAGCTCCGGTGCTGAGGAGCTTACACAGCTTACAAATAAACTAGATAAAGTGTATGGACAGAAAAAAAGTCCTTGTTTGACCACACCTTTAAACACATACTATCGATCACACCATTGGAAAATCGAGTTGCTTCACTGAGTCAATGCCTAACTGATCCTAAGTATACACAGAAAATCTGCACTGGTGTCAAAAGTTGAATCTACATTTCCCGTGTACCTCTGTTGCCTCAGCAACAAAACCCTACCGTCTTCCTAAGAGAGACATGCATCTTCTGTTCTGCTGATCAGGTGCTTTTCACAAGAACAGATGTCACTACAAACTCAAAACCTGCCACTATCACACACTTTTCACTCCTCCATAAGGGAAGACTACAGCCAGAGATCTTCACAAATGCCTTGGAAACAGCTGTTATCTTTGCATGCCAGGTACTCAGGACGGTGACAGAAAAGGTGTTATTTCAATACTTCCTCTGTTGTTAAATCTGCCATTTCAACATTTTGCTCCTTGGGAAGTTCAGATTTCACCAGGCATTATTATTCCTGACAGACTGCCCTGTGAAGCGCTGTTTCCAGAATGTGATCATCTTCTGTTACCTGAAAATAGAGAGAGAACCTTCGTTAGGAATAGCTTCAAAGTTTTTTGCTCCTGTTGAATGTATTACCTAATGTACTCAACACAGCAAAATTAGCCTTGCATCAAAGATCTCCCTAGTCCTAGCACATTCCAAGCTTTGTGAGAGACTGCGCCATGTAGCCCTGCTGTTGGGGATACTGACTGGAACTGCCCAGCACATGCTCACCACTTGGGAAGGCAGGATGTCCAGAGGCAAGCTCCGGCCACACAGCACAACCATTCAATGGCACTATCAGAAACCCTACTCTTTTTTCTTTCTAAACACACCTTCAGCATTGTTTCCAAGCACAGACTTCATAGCATGCATATTACTTATTAAATAATCCTCAAAGACTTGTGCAAAGTTTCTCCTTGGGGATAGAGAAGAATTACACATGATGGTAGATAATCTTATTGCTTACGGTACTTTCAAAAGGTTTTATTAATACAGTGGTACTACTAGTAGTACAGAGCAAACCAGAACAGAATATTGACACTGTTTTAAACAGAAGCATCCCAGCAGAACCCAACCACTCCTGCATGAGCGCTTTCACCAGGCTTCAGTGGAGGAGGTTATTTTGAAGACTGGGAGATACCATTTGCCGAGTCCTATCTGCTTTCTGCTCTGTCAGCAGAGAAATGCAGAGATCCAACTTGGTGGCTGAATGACTGTCTCATGAGGCTAATATACAGGTATGTCCTACTTAAAATCTGGTTAATCCTTTGCTTCCTGGAGAATACACATATGTATGAGCTTGCTGGCTTGCTGGTCACATCCCTTCCAAGCAGAATCCTACTCGCCCACAGAAGTTTCTAATATAAGTATTACCTCAATAAAATGGTAAACACTTGGCTCTGGGGGCAGTTCATCATGCCTAAAATATCTGCCTCAGATTTCTGTGCTCCCACTAGAGCTGTTGAAAACAACTCACTTGGCCTGAAGTGAAGTGCCCATGCAGAGTACGAGAAGTGTCAAGGTCATTAATCCACTTGTCGTTCAGAGTACTCAGATCTCCTCTAAGGATGAGAACTTAATGGACCAGCACTGATGTTCTGTGTCTTTTGCATTTTAGTCCAGTAATTGAAGCAGTGACCCAGAAAGTGAAAATCCTGAACCCATAGCACTACTATTTCAGGAGCACATGTAGCTTCTTGCATCAGCTTGCTCTGCCACCCTTCTGTTAAAGCCAAACCATTGCCAGTCAATAAAGCAGGACCTAAATGTCTAGGAGGAGACCAGGCAATTGAGTACCTGCTCTTCCTGTTTGAATAGATTTGCTGAAAACAGTTCTTTTTACATAACAAAATCTGAATTCAGCCCCTTAAGTATAATGAAAGTCTTGTATGATAAATGACAGCTGTGGCAGATCTAACGCAGTGTCAATTGCTTAACTCCCAGGTAGCTGTGAGCTTCCCCACTGCTGCAGACAGACTTGTTTTGTGCCATCAGAACATGCCATGCCCATGTCAGCTGAAGAAATGCTCTGGACACACCAACTGGAGAGAAAGAAGGCTTTCCTCTCATCAAATTACTATGTCAGAGTTAAACAAATACAGATGTAGCATTGTTGGGAATCGTGTCCAAAATGAGTAGGTGTAATTACTTCCATTTGCAGGAATACTGTGCTACCCAAGTATGGAAAGGTTTCAGCTCACCACCGTTACTGAGCAGGTGAGTGTAATGAGAGGGAGAAGAGTGACAGTGATCCCAGGAATTATGCATCAGGTGCTGGAAACATGGCTTCAGATGTGTGAGGGCAATTTCAGTAAGTGCCACCACATCTGGTAACTAAAACACATTCAATGCTATTCTGGTTTTTTAACCCCATCAGTTGGCTGATGCCATTTTAGCCATTGCTTATTGTCCTACCTCATCTTAAAATGTCTGCTGGGTCCTCACATTCTACATTTGTTGAACTATTTAGAGGCTGATGAAAGAAATTTGTCCTCCCTATTCTTCAAAGCAGACACCTTTCTTTTTCTTTATCATGCTGCATAAGCCTTTTACTTCTGTTGACTGTTAATGATAAGGCAGGTAAATACCCATTCATTTATTAAGTTAATCTCAGCAAACACACACAGAAAGCTGTCAGATTTATTATAATGCTGTATTTTTGCATAACAGAAATGAAACATTAAATATCCTGTAAGTTCAAGACTCCATGAGGCACGGGCACTGAACCTGTGTTCTTGGTGGACAACTCTTAATTATTAAACTGTTAAAAAAATAATAAAATAAAAAGGGGGGGGTATATCATTAGTAGTTGCAGTGCTGCCCATTTTAATGTTGGCACATTCTCTGGGTATTTTGCCAGAGCTGGGTGCCCATCTAGCTACAAAGCACACTCAGGCAGGATCTGGGAGCTCATCTCACTCCTACTAGTCCATGCAACTGAACAGCTACACTTAGGCATCTAGAGATTATTTAGTCTAAACAGAAGGGCATATTATAACCACCTACTGGTGCTATATTCCTGTAGAACAGACAGACTAGGTTGCTGTTGATTCTTCGAGGGATTTTTATATATCTTTAATCTAATTTAGGCAAGATTTAAGTAGACTAAATTTCATTAAAACTAATGTTTAAAGGAGAAAAACCCATTATAAAGATCATTTCCCTTATACTCAAATCCTTATTGTCTGGATAGGACCAATAGGTATCAGATAATTTCTCTCTAAAAAAAAACCAAACCCTGCAGGAAAACCTTTCTCTCAGTCACACTCCTTTATCCCCACAGCCACGTTTTGTACATTTACACTTGTAAACTCTAACTGCCTATGTATTTTACACCATCCTTGGAACACCGTTTTTATTTGTTAGACCTTACATTTACATCACATCAGTATTAACCACATCATTAGGGTGACAGTGCTGTCAGAGCTTGACTTGGCCAGTACAGTTATATGTTCAACATTGACACAGTCTAAATTCAGAAATGTCTTTTAATCTCAAAACTAAATTGTTTACATGCATGCATACTCATCTGTCCATCACACCAATTAATATAGCCAGGCATCTGAGAAGACTAATTGATTTCTATTTATAAAAGCAATGTTTATGTGCCTTAATATATATATTAGCATATCTATATACAACCAAATCTTTGTTTCTTCTTGATCAGCCTGTTGCCACCTGTTTAATGTTAACTTCATCCCGAGTGCTGCTAACTCATAAAGCTGGTGTAAAAGCCATTCAAGGACTGATGTTTTTCTACTGTGTAGGAGTTGCTAATATATGGCATTATATCAGCTGTCTGATCATCACAGAATCAGTGATCCTAGCCTCAGACAGGTTCTTCCTTCTCCACTTCCTATCATAGAACTACACAGGAAGTTAAGAATACCAAACAGCAGGATAAATATGTGTGCCCAAATGGAAACAGATGAATCGTTGTCATCCTTCTCTGTTTCTGCGCAGGGCAAATGGTATTCCTGCTACTCCCAATAGAAGTGCTGGATTCTGTTATTCATTCGAGATGAATTTGTCACCACCAAACACAGAGTTCCTCCAGAAGAACCAAGCAGACCTGCATCAGGTCTTTACTGTGGTACTCTTTGTAGTATTTAGCAACAAATACTCAATTATCAGCCTCCAAAGGTTTTTACCTCCTGCTAATAGCAATAAGGTGATAGTGACTTTTGCATAAGTGAATATCCAGTTCTATTGACCTCAGAGTAAATATTAACTGAGGAGGTGCCAAGGTCAATATTATCCTAGAGCAACAATAAATCCTGATGTTCTTCACAATAAAAAATATGCACTTGATACCATGTACACTGAAATCTGTTGCTGAGATCCCCAATCTTTCTGCTAGGTGAATAAAGGATATTCATAACAGAGTGAGGTCTTTGTTACAGGTAAGAATATAGAAGGAAAGGTACAGTCAGCCGGCCCAGAGCCCATTTTCCATAATGTTCTTAAATGTAAACTGCCTGTTGGTCTAAAATATGACAGGAAAGGTTTTAATCTATAACCAGCACAGCATGGAAAGTATAGTTAGGTGTTCGCCTCAACTGCGGAAGTTACTCTTACAGATTCATATGCTCTGACATTGATTCATATGCCAGGCTGGATTTGGTTCTGAGCAGCCTGATATAGTTGAAGTGTCCCTGCTCATTGCAGGAAGGTTGGACTTGATGACCTTTGAGGTCCCTTCCAGCCCAAACTATTCTATGATTCTAGACTAAATTTGGATAAAGACTACGACTCTATTCGAATTAAGGCGAAGCCCAGGGAGAACAAGATTTCTATCTTGTTCCAATGAGCAGGATAACCCTTCTCAGCCTTGTTTGGGGATCATCTGAAATACTGGAAATTTCCTATTATAAACATTTTTAAGAATATATGAGCATATATGAGAATAGTTGAAAATGGAATTAGAGAAGAGAAACATTTCTCTTGCAAAGTTTTCCCACTTCTTTTCAGCTAAAAAAAGAAAGGACAAGTAACAGTTCCAAGGAATTCACTAACCAATAAAAATTCAGTTTTCATACAGGACCTATTATTGCATTTGCTTTGCAGATAGAAAATGTTGAAGTTGACCTAAGTTAGATACTAGCATTTATATTTCAGTCATCTGAATTATCTACATGTGTAGTCTCAGTAAGGGTTTGTTATTACCTGCTGCAGCTCTTTTGGACTCAATATGATTTACTGTGTTGTGAAGCAACATTCAAATCAGCAACAAGAGATGCAATTTAGGGCCTGAGTGACTCACATAGTCACACAGCAGATCAGAAGGCAGGGCAGGAACCAAATCGGCATGACTAGATCAGTTTCAGAGATGGAATATTTACCCACCAAAGTATTTAAGGCAAAGGCTAAAAATTAATCTCTGAAATTATAAATTGCCCAGTAAAAGACTGCTATATACATTGAGTTTAACTCTCACCCAAGGTAAGAATTAGAAGGTAATAAACAAAAATTCATTTTAAGGCAAAACAGCATTAAAGCAGCTGCTTCTTAGTTACAGTTATGAGATCAAAGTGATCAACACAATTCCACTGTGAGAAGCAAAGTCATCAACATATCTTGATTTAATTGATTGAAAATGGTAAATAGATACTTTCACAGATAAACTGATTGGACCACATTATGCATCAGGCTCTAAGAGAGTGGCAAAATGATCTTACACATGAATTGCACTTGAGGAGCAACTGACCTGTAGAACATCTTGAGCCAGTAAACCTTAGTGCATAGACCAAAAGCTCTGTGTTTTGTACAGATGGAAGGATGAAGAATGTAAGCATGGAAGGATAAATAGTGCAAGTTAGAATGTCAGGGTGGGAAATGCCATTACAAAAATTGGAAATGTACATTCTAAAAGCTGGGTCTATGTACCCTATCTGGTAATTTTATGAGATTTTACACAGGCTCAATAGGGGCCTATTTTTTTTCTGTGTGTTCATTAATCCATTATTTCTCCATGCAATTTCTTTGGAATAAGGCTATGGAATAAATTCAGATGAACAAAGTTTTTGGCCAGAGGGGAGTTTACAACCTATATGCCAAAGTGCGTGACCCAATATCAGTGAAATGGATTTCCAAATACTTGTACTGCTGCATTTTCTCCTGTGTATGTATAATGTTAAGAATCCATCTCATCATTTATTTTTACACTGGTTGACACTAACCATGGGCAAAAAAGGTGAGGAATTTTTTTTCCTGTTTTGCTCACTCTAGCTTCTGATATTTAAATGCAAATCACCTGTGGTTAGAAGGATTGTTATTCTTATCTCCCCAAACCTTGTCTGTCTTATATCTCTCATTTGTTCTGCTTTAATACAAGTGAACTGTCTTTTTTAATTCCTACAGGGAAGTTCCCACAGGCCTGTTCTAAGAGGCACCATGGTAAATGTTCTCTTCTTTCAGCTGGGAGAGATGTTCATTTACATTTCAATTCTTGTGCTGTTGGAAACTGTGAAAAGTAATCAGAAGATGTGTTTATGTATCACTGTTTCTCTGAAGTTCAAGCTGTTATAATAAGAAAATCCTATCCAGTATTCATAGAGAAAAATGTCAAACAGAAAATAGGGACATATCAGGTATTCAGGTGACTGAATCTCAAACAATATTGTACTAAGGGAAGGGGACAAAAGTAGTTCTGTGGTTGAATATTTCAGATAATTTAGAAGTCAAACAGCAGGCAAAGGTTTCTTATTGACAACTCTTGTGTGTGTGTGATAAAATCCAAAATTGTAAGACTGTGACTGAGCAGAGTTAATGCAGTGAAAATTGTTTGCATCACTTTTTGATTTGGGAGCATATCGCCATAACTGAATCCCAATTTCCAGCTAAGAAGATTTTATTGAAAACTGACATTTCCGAACATTTGCAAGATGGAAAATAAACCATCAATAACATGCACAAGAGAATGAGCCTGACGATAGATTCTTATGAGTATGCCCAGATTGCTTTATGAAAAAGTTTAAGAAAACTGTAGAGAACACTAAAATGATTACATTGTTACAGACAACACAAATCTAGGGAATAAATACTGGCCTTTTCTTATTTGTTGCTATTTTCATTCTTTTTGAATCATAGAATAGAATCATAGAATAGTTAGGGTTGGAAAGGACCTGAAGATCATCTAGTTCCAGTCCCCTGCCATGGGCAGGGACACCTCACACTAAACCATGTCACATTTTAATTGAATGTAGTGTTGGGGGGAAATGCTGAATCAGCAAACTTTTTGTACACCTAGAAAAATTATAACAGCCATAAACCAGCTTTTGATGCTTAGCCCCATAAATGCCTTTCTTCTGTGACCTGAGGGAACTGGCCCAACAGACCTTCCTGCTCAGCGTTTGGATAGTGTGATGTAGCTTCCCATAAGGTGGCCCTGCTTGGGCAGGATGGTTGGACCAGGTGACCTCAAGGTCCCTTCCAACCTCATCTGTTCAGTGGTTCTGTGAAGGTGGCTGAATGTGTTGGTAACTTCCTGAGAAGGGTACCTGTTCACAGTAAACTTCTCTGAGCCTGATAGGCTATGCTTTTATGGATCACAACAGTGTCAAGAGATAGTAACATATTTCACTCCCTTATGACCTGTCAGGTTGAGACCTCAGTGCATGGAAGTCATTAAAACATGCAAATAGCTTCAATACATAAGCAGTGCCATTGAATCAAGCCTACAAGGGTTTTACTTTTATCAGGGCTATCTATATGTTTAAAATAATGCACAAGTGTTTGTGTTTTGCCGCAGGCATCAGCCTTGTCCTGAGTCTCCTTCAAGCTGGCTCCACCCCCAGCAGAATCCGCTGCAGCTCTGCACAGACATTGGCTGGTTGGGGTGCAGTCAAGTCCTGAGGTTCAGTACACCTCACATCTCCCAATTGTATTTTTAGGCAGTTTCCTTTCTTTTTGGTATTGACAATTGCTTAAACTGCAATACCTTTCGAAGCAGGTTTTCCCTTCATTGTAATGCTGCAATGAAGCAATGAACCTCTGGAGAGTTTCATTCTCCACTGCTACTCCAGCCTTATTGCTCATAAAACCTTGCAGCTAAGCACAGTAGTGACCTCTGGAATATGAACCATTTTTTTTCTGTCATCAGTTTGTCTGGGGTTAGTCTCTGTAAGGCCAACATTTCTGCCTATGGCCAGGATAAAATCCCAAATGCTATTTAAAATTCTTCCATCAGCTGCTTTCTCCTATAGGTTCAGGGATAAACATTTCAGCCTGGTTCTTTTAACAAATAAAACATTTTATTTAAAAGTGAAATAGGAAATTTGAGCGTGTATTAACACTGCATATTTGTGTAGGGATTTGTAACTCAGTACTGGGATTAACTAGAGAACTAAGAGCAATTCCACCTTCTCCCCAGTGGGAGCAGCCCATCCTCACTGTTTCCTTGTTACAAAGGGGTGCCCCTTCCACATGGTGCTTGGCTCAGCTCAGCCTGGAAAAAACAGTCCAGGAACAGACTGTGGTTCTTAAGCCTTAATTCTGCTCCCTCTGGAGCCAGGTTTTCCTCCATTTTTTATTGTTTTAAAAGCAAAGTATCGTCACTGTAAGATTGTATCTGTCTTGCAACTGAAATAACTCAGAAAAAATAGTCTTTACTTTCAGTCACACTGGGAGAATTGTCAGTTAATTTCCTTTTGACAGAATAGTGTTATACTTCAGACCTTAGTTCTGCTCTCAGTTAAACATGTTTGCTTTGAAAAAATTAGTTAAACAACCCAAAATCTAATAGTTTCCAGTCATTGCCCAATTGCTAATTTATTCTTTACATAATTAAGAGTGGGTAGCAGACACATTATTATTTCACTATTTGCCTGTAGGAAATGCCTTATGAAGCATGCGGGAGCATTCTTTAGCAAGGAAAGTCTTCAGATGGCCCTGGATAGAACCAGAATCTGACTATCAAAGACAATTCTTCATAAAATTTCTATAATATGCTTCTTTTTTTTCTTCAGAAAAATACTTAAAAGGAAGTTATAACCTTCCTTTCCCTAAACTGCCCCAAATCCAACTGCATGAAAAACTTTTAATACTGTGAAGCAGGCAAAACGCCAGAAAGTTAACACCTCCATCATAAGTTTTGTTTTAGTGCCAATCTATTTTCCCAGAAATTTGTTCAGATGTTGTAGCAATTGGCAACAGTACAAAACTGTGTAAATGGATGGGGTAGAGTGCTTGTTGGCCATGTCCAGGCTCTAGATGACCTTTTTTTCCAGTGCAAATGATGTTGACTTTAATCCTATTAGATATTTCTGTTGTGATGGTAATAAGTCACTGCTGAACTGTACGGACAGTTTGTGTGGGAGAAAGCTTTCCTGTCTGTTTTTATTATCTTTATCATAGATTGATAGGCAGTGATTTTGTTCAGATTAAATTTAAGTTTCAGATGAGGTTTCAAAGTTTAGACCTGAGTTATATAGGTTTGGTTTTGACGATGGCCAGACTGCAGGCTTACCCTGTCAGATATCTGCCATCCAAACCAGGAAACATTTTGCCCTCGTGATCTTCTTCCTACATCTAAAGTAGTATTAGAGGAATCAGGATTTTAGTTTGGACTTGTCCTAACTGTGACTCCCTAGTAATAGATGGAAATATACACGCTTCATGCTTCAGGGCATTAAAATATCACTTTTTGGTTTTCAACCATCTTTAAATCCTGAACACTTGTCCATTTTCAGTTTCTTCTTGGGCTGCATGAAAATATTTTATGGAGCCCATTATCATCTGAGCACTTCATATTTGCTTCTCTTTTTCAGTGATCTAAAACATGGATCAGATTTTCATTCATATGTTAATTTTGTGCCAGTTTCTTTGAAGATTGGCTGTAATCTGTCACCCATTTCTGTCCTTATGTGAGCTTTCCATGAGAAAATAAATGCCTGGCTAGTTAAGTACATATTAAAATACAATGCTAATAAAAGTGAACTATTGAACTGAAATACACAACTTTCAGATGTCTTAATTTTTTTATCTGCAGCACCCTTTCCAGGTCACATACCATCAATTTAGCTGGTAGTCTCAAGACTGTTAGGGCTTGCTGACTGTATATTACAAAAGAGCCATTTTTAAGAACACAGATTATGGGTCAATTTGGTTAAAAAGAAAGAAAGATTAGTGCCTCCCTTCTGAAAACTGACCCAGGAGCACAGCTCCATTTAGATAGCAAAAATACAGCATATGGCTCTAAAGACAGCATTTTAATACCTGACAAGCATAAAGGCATTAACCTACCGTGTCCTTTCTTTTATGGAAACAATGCTTTTTGAAATCTTCTAAGAGGAGAATGACTTAAATTAATATTTGGCAGCCTCTATTCATTCTATGAATGAGAAGATGAAGTGTGGCAATAGTCTAAAGAAATACTAGAGGAGAGATTATTGGGATCAAACCTCTTCATTGGGATTGATACTAGGTAAAGTTACCAGTACGCTTACCATTATGTCAAGGTATTCCCATAGCAGCAGAGCACATTTTTTATGGCCACTGTATTTTACAGAAACCCACCAACAGTTTAAGAATAGAGGACCTAACAGTAGCACAATTTTAAGAGCAAATTCTGTTGGGGAAGCAATGCCTGCATAGGAAATACAGGATTTAATGAACACAAGAGTGATCAAACTCCTACTTTGTTATACTTTCAACATTACCTAGAAACCCAGACACTCGGAAACCTTTTTGTTACATTTTAACTAATTCCTGTCAAGAATATTCATAAATTAGCTGTATCAAAATGAAGGCTTCATTGTTTTAACGCCTCTTTCACTTCAGGTTATCTGCTTCACAGAATCTTGGCTATTATTTCATAATATTCACAAAATGTCACACTGTAACCTTGAAATGAAATAGTCAGGTGACAGAAGACCCAGAAATGTATGTTATTAAAACTAGAATTTTTGAAGTCCCAAATAAAAGCAAAATAATCCATTGTGACAAATCTGGGTTTACTTGCCTTTGATATTTTTCATTTTTTCTTCTAGTCTTATTCCAAAAGGAAATGGAAATCAGAAAGAATAAAGAATGCTACTATGCTGAAGTAGTAATCTCATTAAGTTTTGCCAGTCGGAGCTCATTTTTTCTTAACTTTCCATAGTGTTGTTCATCTAAATTAACCAACTCACATACAATATGTGGTTCATGTTCTAAAAAGGTTTTTTTTCCCCATGAGATACAGCTAAAAAACTGGCAATTGAAAACAGATACAGAATGTCTTAGTGGAATGAAGTCAGCTGCCTCAACAAACAAGTCAGATTGACACAACAATTAGGCAAGACTCTCAAAGCAGTTGCTGCATCAGAGCTCGTAAGTTAGATTTGAAGTGGGAAAGGGATAAAACTAGGCTCTCTGGAGATAAGTCTGAGACAGCACGCTAAAGTTTGAAGAAGGGTGTGCTAGGGAGGTCCTTCTATCTGTTATCTCAGTGGAGATAGAGTTATCAATGTGTTAGAAACCACGGAAGCAACTGAGAATGGTCATGTAGAAATTGGGGCTTTTTCCCCCAAAACAGTGGTACAATTAATAGCCCAGCTGAAGTGCATCTATACCAATGCACACAGCATGGGCATGAAGCAGGAGGAGGTGGAAGCCACTGTGCAGCAGGAAAACTATGATTTAATTGCCATCAGAAAAGATAGGCAAGGAAAGGAGGTAGTGGAATAGCTCTGTATGTTAGGGAGTGGTTTGACTGTCCGGAGATTAATTATGGTGACAATAGGGTTGAGTGTTTATGGGTAAGAATCAGGGGGAGGTCAACAAGACAGAAGGAGGAGGGTCAGCTGAACTGCTGCCTTGGACTTCCGAAGGGCAGACTTTGGCCTGTTTTGGAGACAGTTGATGAAGTCCCTTGGGAGCAGTCCCGAAGGACAAAGGAGTCCAGGAAGGATGGACATTCTTCAAGAAGGAAATCTTACAGATGCAGGAACAGGCCATCTTCATGTACAGAAAGAAGAGCCAGTGGGGAAAGCTACTGGCCTGGCTGAACAGAGAGCTTTGGCTGGAACTCAGGAATAAAAAGAGAGCTTATGGCCTTTGGAAGAAGGCGCAAGCAACTTCAGAAGACTACAAAGATGTCATGAGGCTATGCAGGGGGATAATTAGAAGGGACAATGCCCAGCTAGAACCTAATCTGGCTCCTGCTGTAGAAGACAACAACCCCAGGCAACACTATGGGCTTCAGGAAGAGTGGCTGGAAAGCTGTCGGTGGAAAAGGACTTGGGGGTGTTCATCAGCCAGATGAACATGAGCAGCTTGTGCCCAAGCAGCCAAGAAGGCCAAGAGCATCCTGGTCTGTATCAGCAATAGTGTGGCAGCAGGGCCAGGGAAATGATTGTCCCCCTGAACTGGGCACTGGTGAGGCTGCACCTCGAATCCTGTGTTCAGTTCTGGGCCCCTCACTCCCAGAAGGACACTGAGGTGTTGGAGCAGGTCCAGAGAAGAGCTATGGAGCTGCTGAAGTTTCTGGATCACAGGTCTAATGAGGAACAGCTGAGACAACTGGGGTTGTTCAGCCTGGAGATAAGGAGGCTCGGGGAGTCCTTATCGTTCTCTAGAGTCCTTATCGCTCTATACAACTACCTGAAATAAGGTTGTAGTGAGGTGGAGGCTGGTCTCTTCTCCAAAGTTACAAGCAATAGGACAAGAGGAAATTGCCTCAAGTTGTGCCAGAAGAGGTCTAGATTGGATATCAGGGAGAATTTCTTCACTGCAAGGGTTGTCAGGCATTGGAAAAGGCTGCTCAGGGAAGTGACTGAGTCACCATCCCTGATGTATTTAAGAGATGTGTAGATGTGGCACTTAGGGGCATGGTTTAGTAGTGGACTCAGCGGTGCTGGGTTAATGGTTGGACTTGATCTTTAGAGTCTCTTCCAACCTAAAGGATTCTGTGATTCTCTGATACTTCTCTTATTGACCAAACTGCAACATCTGATTTACCTAATTATATGCAATTATATGTAATTCTTCTTGCCACCTGCATAACTGGCAATAATTTTTAAAAACGTAATATCCTGAAGCGGTGGCTCTCCAGACTAACACAGGTCAAGATTCATTGAGCTGAGGTAAAATACTGAAGAATGTTCCAGCTAATCAGAAACTGGCAGGTGATTCTGGTTGGGTTTATACACATTCCTTCCACTATATTTTGCATAAAACATCAATGATCACCCACCGTCTACACAGGGTTTTGTCAGTAGCTTTCCATATTTTTTGTACAACTACAGAAAAAAAACCCTTATTTTTTTGCCTGCTGCAATACACATCCCTGCTGAGGAATTTAGCTGCAGAATCTAATTGCTATATTACATTCCCCATCACTCCTACAATACTCCAGGGAAGAAAGAATGAGAAATTTATAACTGAAAAAGGAATCTTTTCACCCCCTTGTGCAGCTATGTCTTGAAATACTTTTAAATGGCACTTCAAGCATTATTACTTTAGCAGGCAGTCATCTTTATTCTCACAACATCTGGTCTCAGCCATTGCTTGCCAGTCCACTCAAGAACAGTAGCTTGTTTTTCACTTTAAAACAATCCAAAATGAAAGAGTTAAAAGTGGTATCATTAGGTCTTTATTACATCTCAAAGTTAATGATATTGAACTAACTGGAAACATTTAATTCTGTCAGACCCATGAGACCTGGGGTTGATCTCACACCAAAATCCACCAGAATTAATCTGGGTAAACTCTGCAAACCCGCTGATCCCAGCTGTGTTAGCAGCTCAGGAGCTTGGTGGTGTATTTCTGAAGACAGCTCCAAACCGAGTTTCATTTTCTGTGAACTTGCATTGCTACATAGTTCTCCCTGAACTGGCTTTATCTGGTATAAATGACAGATTCACTCTGGTTCTTTGGCTTTCCAGACAGAATAGAACAAACAAAAAGTATTTCTGGTTCAGCACCTGTGAGACCAGTAACATGGCAACTCAGAAAGAGAATGGGATAAATGCTAATTAATCAGGAGAGAAGAATTCATGGTTTCTTGTTATTGCAATACTTTTTGTGCTTGTTTGGTTCAAACCTTTGCCACAGGAAAAACACTTCCTAGATACAGAATATGCATTCTGTCCTTGAACTTGAGACATCTTACTCCTATTGATTGGACTATACAGATTCCCGGAGCATATCTACTCTCCAAGATACTATCCAGCACTCTTCACTAACCCTTTCAAACCCCTAAAAATCATCTCAGGCTGCAAGGAGAAACTGATACGTATTTCTGCTGGTTCTGATCAGTTTGCTGCCCGTTTGACTCTTTAGCTCAGATTTATCTCACCTATTTTTAGACACCTAATTAAAGTGAGAGTAGTTGTCCTCAGTTCCTGTAACAGAGTAAGACAAGGAACTCCCATAAGCCATTCATGGCTTCGGTGGACTGGGTCCTCCCTGGAGGTGCCCTCCTTCTCCTCTGGTCGAAGAAAGATGCCGCAAGAGCTTCTCATGGAGGCTCCTGAGCAAGATGAGTAAAGTTAGTTGCAACTGCTCCGGACACTGCTCCGGATTTTCACACCCTTAGCTAACTTCAGTTTGCATGGGGACAATAAAATAGGGCCCTGGTCCTTGGGAAAGTTTTGGTATTATTGCAACAGTGTTTGTGTTTGCTGCTTTTCGCATATACTTCTGCATGCCGTTTTTCCATTACATTCAGCTTGTAGATCGTCAGACAAGTGAGCCCGATGTGCAATATTATATAATCAAAGCAGTGACTAGTCCCAGGAAAGCAGATGGGATTCTTTATTTCATTTTCCTTCACAAGCCTTTTACTCCAATTTCCATTCCAATGTTGTCACAAAGTTTTAAGATCTGTTTTCTAATGGTTTCTCGATGGAATGAGAATTACACTCTAATAGACAGATAGCTTTTTCCCATTCAACCTGCAAAGAAAACAAATATATTAAAATTTCTAACTTGAACTAAAGAAATCATGCACTATGCAGTACCAGGAAAAATCTTTTTATCTTATCCCTTCCAGATGCACTAGAATTGACAAAGAGTGACTGCACCTTGGTGGTAGCCAACCAACCTATACATACAGAATTGTGCCAGTATACAACTGAGTCTGTGAAACAAGGATGAGTGCATAGGAGGAAATGCCCACACCATACAGAAGTGCTGGGTCAGTTTTGAAGCCTAAAAGAAAAGAAAAGCTTGCTCTATATCCCCCAGAACCACCCATTCCTCCATCCCCTAGGTGAGCTGAGGCGCAGGATGTAGGGCATGAATTCATACCAGCAATGGATGTTGTTGTAATATCAAAGGGAGACCAAACTCCTGGAACCAATGTCTAACCCATGCATTCGAGCCCTGGTAATTCATCCACAGGAGCCACAGCACTGAGCTGCAGCACTGACCCTAGACAAAACCTGATTCCTCTTTAACCTATACGTTTTTCATTTTCTGAACAGTCTCTCCCTTCCTGCTCCTGTAGTTCCTGTGTGTACTTAACTACATTTTCTGTTCTTTCTGTTATTATCATCAGGAAAGGTTGTTTTTTATTATCTTTCATTTGACATCATTGTACCTCTGATCAAAAATCCCACCTACATACATTCTGTGAAGCCTCACAATGCCTGCAGGCACCAATCCTGTTTACATACATGGCATCTTTTCTCTCCTACTTAATGAAGTGCTATCACCCCACAGGTTTTTGTATCCCATCTGTCATGAACATAACACACAAACTACTTAACCTGAGTCTATCAATAACAATTATTCTTCAGAATTATTTAGAACATGATTTAACATTGTGCTTATACTAAAATTGAGTGGTAACATACTCCTCGCAATACCTCATGGGGTAATAAATACCTCTGGGGTTAGCACTGAGGAGCAAAACAAGAGGCCAAAGGACTTTGAATATTCTCAGAGTGCTCCTAGAGCATTAGAAATGCTGAGCTTAGCATGTTGTATAAGAGCAGGAAATGGAAGGCAAATAATAGGATTAAAAGGCTCTGCATTAAAAATGCCAGAGGTATAACCTTTCTAACAACAAAGAAAACAAATTCTTGCTTAACATTACACTGTCATAGTAATAATTATTGTTAATATTAGCAAGTTAATTAGTTCGCCACTGTACATAGTAGGTTGTGGCCAGAATATGATTTGGAAATTATAGCATATCTGTGAGGTTTCTCACAGTGGCAACTGTTTACCCAGTTCTGAATCACTAGCATTTTGATGTTATAAAGGTAGTCTTGTGCTCTGCTGCTGTTTATCATTTCCACAGGCTATCTTCAGATAGCGCCCACTGACAGTAAGCTATTTCCTTACAGGACCATAAGGGAAGAGCTGCACAAAGGGATGGGTTTACAGAGGTAACTGATCACCTTAAGATGCTAAGAAGCTAAGATGCTAAGAACTCATGGGGATTTACAGAAGCATTTAGGCACAGTAGACTTAGATGTAAGAAGCAGTCTTTGCCAGCCAAACCCAGCTGTGTTCCCAACATTTCTTTGC
Source organism: Psittacus erithacus (assembly GCA_009867235.2). Lineage (NCBI taxonomy): Eukaryota > Metazoa > Chordata > Aves > Psittaciformes > Psittacidae > Psittacus > Psittacus erithacus. The sequence goes on from WYDI02032375.1 coordinate 29,441, forward strand.
CACACGACTGGAACTGCTTGTGTCCACACTGCTTGCAAGGGCAAGGGGCTAATTTGCACAGGCTCCTCTGCACTGCTGGAGGGCCCCTTCTTTATTGGCCCTGCAGGTATCACACAGAGGAAGGTTAGATGATGGGCAGATTCCAGCTCGAATGTCTGCTGAGCTTTGTCCTATTAAGACAGTACAGTTGTCACCTAGGGCATCCATTCTGACATCCACCACTGGTTTTACTCTGGTCCATAGCAAGAAATCACATAAATGAACATCAGGTAAATGTGTGATTATAATTCAAGTTTGGGACTGGAAGTGTGACAGGAAGACCATTCTTCACTATAAAAAGATCAATGGTTCACACTAAAAAGAATGAGGAATGATGATTTCAGAACCATATTGAAAATTAAAAGGCAGAGATTCTGTTACTAACTTCTCTCTCAGGTATGTGAACATATACATAGACATTAATCAGAGCATTTTATGCTCCAGTCCCAGATTTGTCTCACTCAAGTTGCCAGATAGCACACATTCAACATGTGCCTATAAGGAAATAATTTTCTCCCCTGTGCCTCAGCTTCCCTTTTCTACCAGTGGAAGATAAATAAACTGTACAAAGGTGTTTGAAAAAGAACATCTCATAAATGCTGAAAGATTCATCATAAAGAACAATCACAGCAAACACACCTTGAGTATTAAGTCTAAAATATTTATAAATTTATAAATCTTCAGAGCAAATACTTTGAGCAAAGCTTTTCCTTTCACAAGAAAGTGCCATGCTAGAAAAATAATAAGATTAAATCCTGTTTATATATACCACACCATAACAATATAGCTGCACTGGTAAAAACACTAATGACACCAAATTAATTTCACTAAAGAGCTAAATTATCTCCCACTACAAATACCAAAGGTCTCTTAGTTCTAGCTGAGCCAAGACAATTCCTCCTCTGTATAAAATCTGTTCTTTTATGATACACTTTTTGCATTTAAGATAGATAACGTGCATATGCGTGCTAAATGAAAACCTAGAAGACATGATAACTGTACAGGTGAGGTGCATAAATATCAGAGGGAGATGTGTCACAAGGTAATAACAAGAAGATACACACAGAATAGTTCAGGCTGAGTATGAGAAAAAATGTCTTAATAACAATAAGGTCTATTGGACTCTGGAATACTCCATAAAGGGAAATAATAGAAACCCCATCTCCAGGGACAGGTATAAGCACCCTGGAAAAGATACGAAATAAAATGTTGTTGCAATAAACAGTTCTGATGTGACTTGAGATGAAGCAGATTATTGTAACTGTATTCCGTAATTGTATTTTTGGGACTTTAGCATCTGTGATTCACAGTGGACAAAGAACACTACACAAGCATTCCAGGCTTGCAGTGACAGAATCAGTCACATTAATATTTGGAAGACAGTTTTGCAGACCTATTGGTGATTCCATGAAAGCATTTATTATCCAGAATATATATTGATAATAGCTGATAATTCACATTTAAATTTTCAAGTCTCAATTCCTTCCCTTCATTCCTTCTAGGCTTCATTTAACAAAAAATACAGTAAACAAAACAGAGTGTCTGATATTTAGCTTTACAGAAGTCATTATGGAAATTATGTTGTCAATAAAGTACAATTTCCCTTGCACTTTTACCTTTATTGCCATGGATATTTTCATACTTGCAAGTACTAACATACAGAATTCATAGAAAAGAACATGTTTTGTGGTGTTATGACTTATGGAAAAAATACTGAAATTATAGTTTTCCTCTAAGTTGAAGCCCTTAAGCTAAAGGAACACAGAAGTATTTTCAATTGGTAGAAGAGGACATACAACTCTAGGATAATGAAAAATTTAGTGGTTACCCAGACTGAAGGCAGCAGCTATAAATTTACTCCCTAGAACTGTTAAGGTCACAGATGCTGGAAGTATTTTAGTTCAAACAATCTCTTCTAGTTTCTTTCCCGAAGCTGAATTCCAAGTCAATCCCTTCAGACAGGAATCTCTGAAGATTCCTTCACTTTCCAAGTCTGCAGACACTTCAGTAGAAAGGGACTTAAAAGAACAAATGACTGACCTTAAGAAACCTGAAAGCTGTTGTTCGAGAAAGAAGATGGCAAAGCACAACAGGGCACAGTGTTCACGTATCCTCAGGGCATCATCTATGACAGAGATTCTGTAATTCCCTGAAGACCATAGCAACACCCGAGAGTTTTGCATCAATACCTATGGCTCCATCATAGAACCAGTTGAAATATTTGAGCTAACCTGACTACTGTTCAGAATAGGAACTGCACATATTATTGCGTATACCATTTTGTCTTATTGTTGAATAAGTATGTGTACTCTTATCCTCTCCAGGAATACAAAATCTGGCCCATATCTGAAGCTGGGGAAAATAAAATGCCATGTCTCTCAGTGATGAGGTTATTTTGACACAAAAGGGATAACCAGTCAAACATGAGGTTTGAAATCTAACCTGTCTTGCTACAGAACCAAAATACATGGCAAAGGCAAGCCAGTATTGTCTGCTTTCTGCAGCTGAACTTTTGATACAGCCTGTAGCATAATGTTATCTGCTTTTATTTATACTCTGCTGCCATGGCAATTTAGTTCTACGTTCTGATTTCCTCCCAAATGGTAAAGATAAGCAGAATAGAGGCTTAAATAAAAATTCTCACCTCACTTCTCTACTTAATACAATACATTGCTTTTTAGTGTGGACTACATTTTTTCACCTCTGATTCCTGGTTCTCAGGTGTACAGCATTACATGCTCATACACTTGCTATCAGAACTTCAAGGACATAAGAACTAACAGTTCTGTTATTTCTGGCTGCTTTATTTCTCATCCCACATTTTCACTAGCAAGAGAGAAACAATGTGAGCAGTAGAATACTAGTTCTTACAGATAAGTATCTTACATGCCTCTTTCTCTCTGAACAAGTACATTGTATTCCGAGTTCCCACTCAGCATCTCTAGCGTCTTTTCAGGGTGGGTGGTAGCACATGCGTTGTCTGCTTCTGAGTTTGAGACACACTGATTGACAGCCATGCATGCTGATGAACCAACTTGCGGGTATATTTGCCTTTCCCATAGCAGAGGGCAGTAATTTACTCCTCTACTTAACTGCAAATTTTAATGACCAGCTGGTTCATTATGGGAGTACAGGGAGACAGACAGATGGGAGAAGAGGCAGAAAAAATCTAGTCGCTGTCACCATTGTTACCAATTGTATGTGGAGAACATAACTTCAGTCTCTTAGTAAATTGAAAATGGCTCACAATGGTATCTAAAGATTTCAGAAACTACAAAATGACAAATGATTCTATGATTTCACTTTCTATAGTCAACTGTGTTTTCTAAATATCATATCCTATAGATACCCAGGAGAATGAAGAGAAAGGTTTTCAATTTACTGGTACTTCCAATCGTAATGCAGAATTTAAGGTCATTATAACTGGCTCATACCTGGATGGCAAAAGAATCAGCCAAAATCTGGTAAGAACTTTTTTTCAGAGGAATTCTGGAAAGCACCTGAAAACCAGAATTTCAAGCCATGTAAATTCCCTGCTTTGGCTAAAGCTGTAGAGAATCCCTACAATAGAATTTACAGATTTCGAGCTTTCTGTCAGCATGTAACTAAACCCCTAAGCTAGAATTACCTTTAGTGAAAAGGAAAAGCATTTAGTGAAAAAAAAAAAAGGTATCTTTTTCTCTTGAGTTTGAAGAGAATTATTCAAGTCACTGGAAATATTGTCTTTAAGGGGTCAGATTCTTAAATAGAGGTGATATTTATGTTATGTTTAAGCATCTAAAGTTAGGTATCCAGCCTAAGCTGGTCATCTATATTCACTTTGTAGGTGGAGAGAGGTCAGTATTCATGTCATCCTCCATTACTCATCTAAGAGGAATGAATTAGCACTTCAAGGCACCTACAGCTTTCCACAGATAGATAGGAACAAACAGCTAATTTTTAAGTTTCTGAAGCTGAACAGGTGACTCTTCACCAGGTAGAGTGGGTTGCTGTGCAACAAAAGATTTGTGGCCAACTGGAGACATAAAAATCAGGTGAACTACAGACACTGTTACTGAGGGGTCACCGTGTGCTTTGGGAAGGAGGGGAAACCAAGGTGCAGAGCCAGTGAAGGGCTTGGCCACCTCAGCATTGTAAAGGAAAAACATGTGTTGAATGCAAAACAGCGTAAATCTGAAAGCAACAGAAGAGCTAATTGCAGTCCAGGAGGCACTTACATTTCAGGCTTGTCTCATTATTCTACCTTATATTTCTTCAGACACTGGTTTACTTTGGGCCTATCCTGAACTACCAGCAGTCAGCTGAGCACCTCACCACCTGACTTGCAGTGTGTCATACTGTGATTTCATCCCCATTTATTTCTTAGTCTAATAGACAAACCACTCACCTATGGAAGTAGCAAAAGAAAGTTCATTTTCTCTTAGCTGAAAGAAGTCTTGAATAGCAAAACATATGTTTCTGCCAGTCATCTGTGCAAATACAGATTTTTGCCAACAGATCTTAAGGAACTATTATTTAAAAGTAGGTGTTAAACTAATTCCATGTTAATAATCTTAATTACATCCATACAGTCACAATGAACTGTATTTTCTCACTGGGTGTGTAACTTTGGTGCCTAATGTGTCCTTTGGTTCTATAACAAAAACTTCAAGGGTCTGGTTCCCACTTGCACTTGGATTTACCATGAATGCTTCCAAAAAGTAAATTCAGAATACTCATGAAATGTTGCTGAATCTCATCATTAGTGTTAGACAATCACTGTATAAGATAACACTGAAGCAAAATAGAGGACAAAGCAGAATCTTAAGTCCTCAGACCTTAGCGTTCATTTCTTAGTCTGTGCATTAACTTTTCCCACATAGTTTTTCAGTTTTCAGAAGCCAGTAGTGTTTTAGATCTGCAGCAGGCTGTGAATAATAATGCGCATTAGTAAGGTAGCTGCAGACACAAGTTCCTGCTGATCCAAGATTGTTGTTAATGACTACATTGCTTGCTAAAAATGTAAACAAATTCCTAAATAGAGAGAACCAAGACATGCCAGTTGCCTAGTTGCTAAAGAACATTAACATTTAAGCAAAGAAATGCCTAACTGTGCTTTCCTTTTCAAGAGATGAATTTCACAAGTAATGCTTTTTCAGAAAGGATACCAAAACCACTTGAAAGTATGATATGTTTTCAGAAGCGTAAGGATTTTATTCCCTTCACTGTCCACACTATTAAAGTCTCTAGCATCAGACACTAAAATGGCTGAGTAATGAAGCAAATCTTCAGCGATAAGATAAAAATTGTATTTATGAAACTGAATTTCACCTTTTAGTGCGACAATTGAAAACACACACACATTTCTTAAACCAACGTCTTAGCTGGGCAATCTGTACGGGTGCCAGATTAAATCAGAATTCATCTCATATCCCTGAGATGGATCCACATACCTCCAACATGATGCCAGTGTGAGTCTTTCCCATTGACTTCAGCTGAGCTTTTATTATGACACTGGATTGCAAAAGGATTAGGCTGTTTCCTCAAGATTCTTATTTAAGCATATGTGCCAAGTTTAGCACTGGGAGAGTTTATTTTCAGAATATGGAAAATGTGAGGAGGCAATTGCATTAATAGGTTTATAGAAAGTTTTGCAACATAAAACAATGTATTTCATGTTTAGCTTTATAGATAAACAAAAGGCTACAGAATTCTGGGATCCGCCTAAAAGAGCCTGACTTATAATTTTGCCTAGGAAATTACTTATTACTAGTTGCACAATATACTGCTTCTTGATCTGCATTGAAGCGAAAGTGCAGGCCCCAACTGTAGACACATAAATACAGTACAGCATTGTTTGGAGTCTTTCATAGAAAGCCAAATAAGGACATCCAGATGAGAGTTAGGTTCCTCTTCCCAACAAAATAAGAAGCAACAAGTTGTGGGCTATCCCAATAAACAATTTCATAAGGGACTTGATGAGTGGGGCACCCAGTCAAGGACTCTCTGACTGCTACATGAGTCACTAAAACAGTTCAGGGAATGGCTGCTCATAGGGCAAGTCCTTTCTGACAAGGGCTGCTGACATAGCTACTACCATGGAATAGTTGCTCTATGACAACTATTCCAGACTAGCTTCTCTATTTGAACATCTATTTCCAGAACTTACTCTTCCCGTACAATGCTCATAATGCTAAATTGCTTCAAAACAAATTAAACCATAGTTGACTGCTGGCATATCTATACTCATCAGTTTACTCTTTAGTGACAAGGCTGGAGAAAACAATGGAAAAGCCTTGAAGAACAGCACCACGTCCCGGGTATGGTTACAGGACCTTTTTCTGAAGACATTTTCCTCCTGGCTAATATATGTTTCTCTAGGACAAGGACCTACTTATATGCAAACCCTGCACCAAAAGTAGATGGCTCATCCACACACAGGCACCAGATTTGTATTGATTAAAGTTTCAGCAGAGCTGGAACCAGGCACTTGTCGTATTTCTTCATGCACCAAACATTAAGAATGCCCATTTTAAGCACTAGTATTGTAAAATATAGATGCCAAAGGCTAGGCTGGGTGTAAGATATCTTCAGCAGTGGCTCAATTTCTTCATCAGATCACTGGTACCTGAGAAATGCACAACGCAAAATCATTATTTGCTTATTATATTTTATAATGCCTGCCAGTTTATAAAGTCCTAATACAATTTCTACTTACATGTATTAGCAACATTATAGCATTTGTTTATACCATACAGTTAAATCTTACTTTTCACATGGATAAATTTACTTTGCACAACTGAAATCAATGAGCTACAAAGCAAGTAGCATGTAAAAACAGTGGGCACAATGCAAATTAGAAAATTTTAGAGATGACAGTGAAGTGTGTGAACATAGTAAAGGGGGCTCTTCATCAAGATACATCACACTGCTTTTGTCAGAACAGCACTGTTTGCAATGCTTGCAGAAGTTATTCTAACTCTTGATGTTGCTAACACCCATGCCTTTATCACAACCTCAAAACATTTGGCATTTTTCCAAAGTCCTCAAGATAGATGGATGGATGGATACTTGCTTGCTTGCTTTCTTTCATGGAAATTTCCTACTCCTTACAATGTTACCGAACAGTTTGGAAATGTATGGGCCCAGAAAAGAGACTCAGAAATCCCCCAAACTATCACTGGTTTTAATACCCAGATTTTTTATGTGTATCCTATTTGTAGATTTATGGTATTGCCTTTTCTTGCAAACTATAGCATCTGTTATGTTTTCATACTTGGCTACCTGTATTACTGCATCATTTTATCCCTACTTAAGGAAGTAAAAAACCTAAATTAAAAAAAAAATAAATAAATGAGAAAGTAAATCTGTATATGAAACAAATTTACAGTTTGCAGACTTATTTTTCCAGAAATGAGATTTTGGTTTGAATAAAATGAAGCACTACATCAGTACAAACTTTATGCCAAAACAGCAGCTCCGTAGACACAGAAGCTGATAAGTGAAACCAATTCCCTCATTAACATTGCTGTGAAGAGAAAGAAGAGCAGTTTTGAGAAGTAGCTGGGGACTCCCTGCCTCCATGGCACAAAGACAGACCTTCCAGTTGACTCCCATGGGGACAGCCACCATGGTCCCCAAGCCTTCTCCTGGGAATTAGTTTGATGATTTGGCAAAGCACTCAGTATCAGATAACATACAGGTTTGGACGGCTGGACCAGATCACACACAAAGCTCTGAGAAACTGTAAGAATAACGACTTTTAAAGTTTTTAAATTATATTGTTGTATTCATCTTCATAGGAATAACGGTAAAAGTGTTCAAGGCCAGGTTGGGTAGAGCCTTGAACAACATGGTCTAGTGTGAGGCATCCCTGCCCATGGCTGGTGGGTTGGAACTAGATGATCTTAAGGTTCCTTCCAACTCAAACCATTCAATGATTCTATGATTCTATTTCTAGTATGGAAATAGTCTGTAACTAGAAAGTGATCCTCTGGACAGAGACAAAGCGAAGTATGTTCTCTGATAATATAGAAAGGTTTTGGAGGACAACATCTGTACAAGGGACTGAAAATAGAGGTATCTCTTTTCAATATTAACTAACACCAGAGTAACCAAATTAGTACTGGGGGAACAGATTGAAAATCTGAGCCTTTCCAAAACCAGAACTGGTTTAATTTTCAATACTGATATCAGACTTTCCATACAGAGAAAGCACAACAGGACAACATATTTCATTGCAAAGTTGAGCCATGAGAGAGAGATCCAAGTCATTTCTCCCAGTCATCAACCTATGTATTTCTTTCCTCATCTGACATTTCACACTGCTTTTCCTCTAAACCATTCTTCTATTGAGAAGCTCATCAGGAGTTGTTCTGGGTACAGCTTCCCAGAGCTGATTAAGCACATTGCTATGTGTCCCCACTGCCGTACTGAGTACTGCCCTTTATACTCTTACCTGGAAACCTCCAGAGAGAAGGGTGTAAATAGGGCCAGCTGAGAGGTCTCCCTCAGGCTAGGAGAGCTGGATTTGCTTTATTGGGTGGTTAACACCTGTATGTAACCAGCAGTAAGCAACTGGCATTGGAAAGGATAGAGTGGGCATGCAGAGCTAGATGGGGTGAATACTTCACATTTGGAAAGAGAAATAAAGCATGTGGAAGTTGGAACATAGAAACAGTAATAACAACTTGACTGTGCTAAATATTCAATGAATAGTGACATGATTAACAAATTAACAGCTTTAGACACTTACAAAACACAGCTTCAAGCACTACAGCTTCCAGAGCGAGGGATCCCACTCTGCTCCTAGACCTTGAGCAGTCACTGAATCTAACAAGCAGGATAGGAGGGATAATGACAGAGAATACCCTGGCAAGGCACAAAGCAAGCAAACTGAGAAGCCTTTTCAATCCCTTTCATCTTTATTCATTTGTTCTCACTGTTCCTTACAGCAGGGAATAAACAACTCTGAAATTAAGGTTAGACTTCTTAACATGGGTAGTTTTTCATGGCAGGCACTGCAAACAGCTAGCACATGGCTCATGGAAGACATATACATTAAAATAAATGAATAACTGCAATGTACTTGGATAAACAGGGAGAAGCAGTGGTCCTTTGGTCGTATAAGTGTGGGGGAAGGCCATCGTTAAGAAATTAGGCAAACACTGTGTTAAGGCACCAGATTTGAAACAGTAGATACTGTTACCATTCTCATTTCTCCCTTACTCCTCCTGCCTGAATTTGAACAACTCTCTTTCTCTGCCTCACTCCATAATGGAGTTTAATATTTTTTTGCCTCGCTATGGGACACTGCTATTCAGATACTGTGCTGATGGGTACAACTGAACAACCTACTATATATTAAAAAGAAAATACATCTATATGGATGATGACTTTACAACTGGAAAATGTCAAGTGAATGAGGTGCACTCATTTTTTAAAAAGTTCTTTCAAACCACTTTGATGTAATAAGAATGAAACAACCTCTGTGGGGACCTGAGTCATATTTGCCCTTATTTTAATTATTTATGCCTGTGTTTTTCCTTGAATGCAATACAGATAAATCAGTATAAAAATGAAGTAATACCATGGTGAATCAGAGCTTTTGTCTTTCTCCCTGGAAGTTGTGCTAGCCCTGCAGTCCAAAACAATTATTACCATGTAATTTATTTTCACTTTATTATGTTTCTCTGAAATCATTGGAGTTTGCTGGTTATGCAATAGGTTCCCATATTCATTTCCCTACAAAATGAAACTTCAGCTGGGAATACATACAAATTAAGGATTCAAATATTTCTAAGAAGTTTTGCAAAACTTCCTTTATAGCTCGCTTCTATCAAATCCCATTTGGTTTTATAAGCTGCTGAAAACCCTGATCAGAAACGTCTGTGCTTATGGGCTCAAAACAGAGTATCATCTATATTTTACCTTACTTCCCTGTAAGAACCTCTGAATAACGTCAGAATCGCATGCCCTTCTTAATGCAAACATTTGGCAAAACAGTGCTATAATAAATGATGTAACAAGGGAGATCCTAATAAGAAACATGTGTACAGATTGCTGAAGGCAAGCTCAAAATATGTCAGAGTCTAAGAATTTACCACAAGGAAAAATTATTGACAAAAATATGTGAAAAATGTTTATGTTCAGTGTTGCTTGAAATGCACCATGAACAAAATGCGTAACAACACCACACAAGTAGACCACATCGCTCTTTTCATATTTGCAAAGCTATTAAAGGGTTGGCACAAGGAAATGCTGTCCCTGACTAGCAGCTGCTTAGAAATGCATTTACTGTACATAAGCACTGGTCTTTCCATGGTGTTTCAGAGAAGCTGAGCCTTATTTCACACAAATGAACACACTCAGCCTTAGACTGCTTGCGCAGGATAGGAAAGGATGATTATCTCACCCTTTTTGATTGGAAACCCCAGGGATGGAGAGGTCAAAATTGTTCCTCTAATCTAATTTGGATGTAATAAAACCTAAGTAATCAATTCCATTTACCTATTACTTCATAAAAAAATGCTATGCATCTGAATCTTCCATTGCTTTCAGTTAGAGTAAACAGAGTTTGGCCTCCTTGGACACCATTTCTCAATTTCTCAAGTCAGAGACCTCCAAAACGAGTATGTGAACTTCCAGGTCATTCATAACATAAGGAATTTTTCTAAGGATCCTCTTACATTTACCCTCGTAATAACCTAATTCCTTATCACAGATTCATAGAATTACAGAATGGTTTGGGTTGGAAGGTTGAAAGATCATCCACCTACTTCCAACCCGCCTGGCACATGCAAGGACACCTTCCACTAGACCAAGTTGCTCAAAGCTTCGTCCAACCTTTCCTTGAACATGCTTCAACACAATACTGTTTTTCCATTCTTATAGGACTTTTCCTTCATCTATCTGTGCCACTCTGAAGTGAGTAAAAAACCCATGCTGCTGAAATGTGTTACGTTCTGTAAAACCATACTGGGCCCCCACCAGCAGGTAGGGGAAGTGGCCACCGGACAGCAGGAAGGGATATAAAAAAAGGTGCTCTCTGAATGTCATGCCTTTTGGCTCCAGGAAGAACAAGCAATGAAAGAAAAATAACAAGGAGATTGACATATTCTGGACATCAAATAATAAAGTCAGACGAGCGACCATCACCCTTTCAGCCTCCTGCTAACAATAGGCTGACTTTCCTGATGCCCTATGGACTGGAATCCAAGAGGCAAAGGTGCTAAAATCCTTCAAGATCTTGCACTTTCTTAAGGGCTTGGTCAGGTCTAGAAGGAAAATACTTGAAGTATTATATAGTATTGAGTGGGGATGTCTCTGCTGTAGTGGACACCTGATTATGAGAGCTCAGGGACTACTGACAGTGTATGTCACTGATACTCAAATAGAAGTTTGTTCTCCACGCTTGACCAATAACTAGATTTTTCCCCAGAGCTTTTCAAGTGTTTTAAAAAGCTGAAAATAAAGTTTCAAGGCTTTAGTTGATGATAATTGTTTCTCCTCGCATGAGGCTACACAGTTTGGAGGAGAGCTGAGGATGGCCTTTTAGAAACAAACTCTGTTACCCATAAGCACGTAAAATATTTCTCTGTTCTATAAAATAATGCTGATTCTGTTCAAACAAACTCACTGCTGAGCTGCTGCAGTGAGCTTCAATATTTTTAGGCCATTCAGGCCTCAGGCAATCTGAAGTAAATATATTTTTTTTTAGCTTATCCCCGATGTAAACAGAGAAAACCTGAACATCAGGGTAAAGGTCATAATCCCATGGGCAACATCCACTCTCTTGAATTTTGAGGAATAGTTCTGACTAAATGTGCAATAAAGCTCAGATGCTGTCTCTAGATCTCAAGTCTTTACACACTCCTCCAAGCCCCCCAGTCTGAAAATGTCGGAACCTTTTGAGTTTCTCCTCCCATATCAGACAGGAGTGGGTCAGCCACAAGTGATGGACAAGCTTCAAACTGTGACTCAGTCTCTTGTCATCACTCTTTAAATAAGGAAACAAGAAACTCCTCAGATGAAACTATCTATTTTTACCTTATTTTTGTGAAATCTGTAATTATTTTGCTATTTGATGCTTTAAATTTAGTTAAAACAATGCAGACAGAATAGCTAATACCTTTATGCTGCATTTTGCAACACGGATATATGCATTTAAAAGCTTATTTGTTTTCCCTTTATTGTGCTAGAAAGTGAGGAATGGCATTTATTAATCGTTTTACTCATGAGTTCCTGCTTTGGCAGGAATCAGAATCCATTTCAAAATACCAGACGTCTCAGTTATGCCTGATTATTATTTATGCAAAATCATTTCGTATGTTCTGGACAAAGAAGAAAAAAAAAATCATGTAACAGAACCATTTATTACTGAAAAGTGACTAAAAATTGGAAAGTAGTTATTGTTTCATACCACACAGTCCTTCAGGAATCTAGATCTAAGCAGATCACAGTCTCTCAGATTTCTAGGATACTCAGATGTACACTGCTGCAGGTCCACCTCTGCTATTCTCAGTGTTTGCACTGCTTATATACATTGGAGTGGCCTATCTTCTGTGTACCTGAAGTTATAATTTATGAACAACTTTTCATAACACACTGTTCCTGCTTTCTTCAACTCACAAGAACTGAAATATGTGTAGAAGATAAATTCTTCAGAGATATTATCCACTGGGCTTGTATCTAGTGAGGCTATTCCAAATCTAACATAACGAAATGCTAGGTTAAGACCTTAGTATGTTTGACTTTATTTATAGCAAAGCAGCTGTACTAGTTCAAGGCATTTTATTTTTCCAAGGAAGCTTTTGCACAATTGTCTGTCTTTCTTGTTCAAATTATGAAGAGGAAAAAAAAATAAAATTGGCAATGTATGAAAGGAAGAAAGCGGACATAAGAAACACATTCCTAACATGGATCCACAGTGACACAATGAAGACCCTAGTCTGGGAATTCATCGAAGTCTGGACATAATTGAGAGAAAGGAGGAAGTCACTTGAAGAGATCTCTCTAAAAGTCAGATTTTTCAGATTATCTCCCTGAAATTTCATGCATCAAACCAACTCTTTAATGCAAATCCAGGCTCTGGTGCTTAGAGGGTGTAGTGTCCCTCGAGCTTTGGTGTTTTATAATTATAATCCAGCTACATCAAGTTTTGTTAGCTAAACACGCTGCAGCGACGCCTTTACTCTTACAAACCAGAGAAATCACAGAGGTACATTGAACAGTGTTATATGCCAGTGCATAAGAAGTTTCATTTTGTGGTAAATTAGATATTAACTGATAGTAATCAATAATTTATAATGCTACATAGGAAGGCTTCATAGAAAAAGCACATGCAGTTGTGTTTTCAAGATTCATACTGTCTCCTCACTGATGATTAATTGATTTCTGAGGCTATGTGATGCATGAACACTAGGCAATTATTACGTTATTTAAGATGTAGGCAGATTTAGACCAGCTATAGATGTATCTCCCATATATTTACACATTATTTATACAGATGACAAAGGGTCATGTCCTAAAGATGTTGGCAATTTGAGAGATCTCAGGATTTGGCCTAAAGAATCACGCGCAGCTTTTGTATTTATCTGAGGTTCCTTGTCAATCAGCCATGGATTTCCAGACCATCCAAAGCAAAGCAACACGTCCACAGTCATGACTCTACGCATCACCGAGCATTTTCTTTGCCTTGCAGATATAAGAGGTTCACACATCACAGCGTGGGATTCACTGTACTAAATTCCATTTCAGTTCCTCAAATTATAGGGCAGCTTAACTAACAGTGGAAGAAACAACATGGGTCACTGAGTCCAGTCCTGCATAATCTCAGGCAAGCATGTCATTGTCACTAGGGCCAGAAGGGAGCACAAAGACATCCCCCCTATCCTCTGTACTACTACACACTAAACATCCCACTGTATTTGACTTAAGACCTTTCACTTTAAGAAACAATAGACCTAAGTAAATGGTCATGTGCAATGACAGAAGAAACTGACACCTCTGGGTTGGGTCTTTGCAACAACAGCCAGAAAACTGCTGGCACTAAAACTCATATGATCTATATTTATGCTACCCTAAAGTGAAATTGTTCTTCCTCATTTCTGCAAAGTAAAAACAAAGGGCAGGAGTTTAAATAATGACAGGCAGTCTTATACAGCTTAAAACCAATAAATGGTCAGTACTAAGAGATTTTACTGGTACCTCCAAGTACTGTTAACATCTTAGTACTAAACCTGAACTACAATTAGACTTGAGATAAAAAGGAAAAAGATAGGCTCAAGGCAGGAAGACTTAAGACCTTAGAAATGGATTTCTAAATCTCTAAACACAATTTTTCTAAATTGCAGTGATAATCTTTTATTGGAAGCTGTCTTGTGCCTTTTACATTTTATCATCATAGCATCAACACAACTGCACTTGGGATATACACGGTCATGGACTCAAGCCTGACAAGTATGCTTGACCCAGCCTTTGCAAGAGAAATTCAGTGTCACACAAGTGCCTGGATTTCTTTTTCCCCCACCAAGGAGAAGGTTGCCCACTTTCCGGAGTCCTGCAGTGGTGCTAGGGCATGCTGCTGTGGTGATGAAGCAGTGATGAGGTTAGTTTAAAGAATAAAGTAATTTATACCTGGAAATTCCCATGCTGTCCTTCACAGGATATCACCATGAGACATGCCTGACACTGGCACCACAAGACAGCTGCCAAGCCACCATCTGACATTTAGGCTGTAGAGAATCATGGCACGCTTTGGGTTGGAAGGGACCTAAAAGCTCATCCAGTTCCAACTGCTGCCACGGGCAGGGACACCTTCCACTAGAGCAGGTTGCTCCAAGCCCCATCCAACCTGGCCTTGAACACTGCCAGGGATGGGGCAGCAACAGCTTCTCTGGGCACCCTGTGCCAGTGCCTCAGCACCCTCCTAGTGAAGCATGACTAACCATGGAGGGGTACAGAGGACTGTCTGCATCCCTGGGCAATAGCTGGGGCTGAGACATCCTGACCAGGGCCCTGCACCCAAATAAGTCCTGCTGAATGTGATTTTCTCTAGGGTCCATGCACAGCAACTCTTCCTCCTCCTATAGCCTCAGAGGAGTCATATACATTGCAATATGTAGTGTGCCCCTGCTACCTGTCCCACAGCATGAATCTCCCATGTCAGTTTAATCAGGAAAGCAGATGGTCTGAATGTGCCACTGCGTATTTTCCCCAGCAAATGCCTGTTTAGAAAGTACCCCCCAGCTAGGAAGATGAGCTCATTCAGACCCAAAACTTCCATGTGAATAGCAACAGAGAACATAATATCAGGCACATTTGTTTCATTAATAAGTGGTTTTACGCTGAGAGCTTCAAAGCTGCCAAATGCAAATATCAACTTTGTCACATCTCTCCACAAATATATCCAAAGGAAGAAGTGAATATGACAGTACTTTAGGGGCAATAAAATATGCAAATAAATAACTATTAAATAAGAAGAAAATAAACAAAAAAACCAACCCCCAAACCAACAACAAAAACAAATACCATCCCTTCCCCAAGCAGGATAAGGCATAGACTGCCATATAACACATTTTCTTCTGTGGTCATATTACCACAACCCCAACTTTTACCCTCTAGCAATGGATTTGTCAGCATCTCTATAGTATAGTTTAGCTGAAAATGTGAAATCATATATGTTTCATATGCTTCAGGAGATGTTTAAATGTTTTCTTCATATTTTTCCCTTTGGTTTATTTAGCATAAACCCCACCTCTTTTTAGTGTTTCATGTATTTTAGCTCTTCAGACAAAATATACGCTACAGGTCACGAACAGATTTTCCACAATACTGCTCTGTTTCTAACCTTTTGTGACTGGTAAATAGGCAAGTATATTTCCTACCATAAAATTAAAGTAGCACAAAGAACTGGTGCATGGGTTGATTCAGTTCAGGAGAACAAGAATCAACAAGAACCAAAGTGTCTACTTAACCCAGCAGGGAACTGTGCAAACATGACTCAAAAATAATTTGCCTTATGGTGCCAGCACAGTGAAATACAAAGCCTGCCTCACACATATGCATTTTAGTTCTTTTTGTAGCCACAGCAAGAGGAAGAAGAGTGTTCCCAAGAGCTAAATGCTGCTGTCAGCAGCTCAGGAGAAGTGAGCACAAGTCCTCTGAACCAGAGACAGCAGGAGATGATGAGCGTGAGCTGCAAGAAGCCTACAGAGACAGTGGTCACTGCTGCTCTGACTATGACACAGCGGTGTGAAATATTGTTCTATCCAGTCTCCAAATGACCAGATACTACAGAAAGTTCATTTTAGGGAAGTACTCACCTTTTGCCTACTTCTCTCTCATTAGAAACATGAAAGGTGCTATCATAATATCAGCCACTTCTCCATGCATCATTCATCAGTTCTCCAGGGGCCACAACTGCCTGACATGAAGATCAGATCCATTTGACATCAGCCTCATTTCAGCATCAAATGCAATAGAGATGGTAAGTCCCAAAAGAAACTACTTCATTTCTCTGAGGAAGGCACACAGTATTAAACCAAAGAACAAATTCTCCCACTATCAAGTATACACACACCAATGAGCTCTCCTGCTCCTGTTCCAGGCCAGTGCATAAGAGGATGAACAATCATGATCATCTTTTAATTTTGAAACATATAAAATTATATGCTTTAATAATGTCCATGGGAATCAAAACACAGACCAAATGCAATTCTGATCCTGTATTCTGAAGCTTTTGGAGGAAAACCAAATCTAACTCCATGTTCCTAATGAATACAAAAAAGCTGATTCTTCACAGTTGGCACAGCAGTGTGAACTTTATAATGGAAATTTGTGGCTTTTCTAGTTGTGGAGTTAGAACTATGGCTATCATAATAAAATGATGGCTGGTAGGAGATGCTTTACAATATCTGCTCTAAACCTGTTTACATTTTGCAAGTAAGTCCCTTTCATTGCAATGTGCTCTCAATTATAACTGTCAGCTTCAAGTAACTCAGGTGGGATCAGCAGTGCAATACTCTCTTAAAAAGAGCCCACATGAGAAGGGAATCAGGCCCAGCAGTTACAAAACAGCTATATTAGAAGAAGGTTAGCTGTTTCCATAGAAATGGAAAAGAAATATGGATTCGATCCCTTCAAATCAGAGCTCTGACCAAAGCAGGAGAAACCAAACTGTTTGTAAACATGTCATGTCAAACAGAAATGTCTGGTAAAAGTACAGACTTGCAATGCTTATAATGTTAATGTAACTAATGTTTATAAGGACAGGCAAAATGCAGACCTTGGTGTCTACAGCCTGTCTTGCTCTTGCTGGAGTGGGAAGGAGGAGGACTGGAAGGCAGTTACTGATTATCGTGATAGCGCAGTCACTACCTCACGTAGAGCAATTTATAGTGTCCTGATAGTTCATGCTTCCTGATACTTACCCCCCGTACAGCTGCCACAGAAGCATCACCCATGAAAACAGCAAGAGGATGCAGTGCCAGCAGATGGCACTCCAGAATACTCAGCATCATTCCAGCTCCTGCTGCTGGGCGGCAAAGGTACCTCCCTCCCAGGGAACCAGACGTCAGGGCTCATAACTACATTACTAGGAATGTTCGTAGGATGCGAGCAATGACATCACCGCTGTAAGCATAAATTGCTCTCGGTTATGCCTGCAGTGCAGAAAGTCCTCGCGCCAAGCAGTGCAACATCCAGCATGCTGGCAGCAGCACCAGTGAGTACTGCCATGCTTCCCTCCCCTGGGTCTGAACACCAAAGTAACCTCGACTGGTTGTGCAATGCAAGCTGTCCAAGCAGAAACTGAGAAGAATATCAAGGAGTGAGTAAGGAGAATAAGCAGCAAACTGTGAGTGCAGGAGACACCAGAACAGCAATTAGTGCAGGGAAGACTGAGAGGAGTTCTCTGATAACACACTGACAGCTGGAGCACCAGCAGGGTCTGTCCCTTCAAAGCGGGAATCCCAGCTCTACCTTTGACCCCACCAATTCCATACATAACAAAAATCAATTAGCAGACACTTTTCTTTCACATCTAATCCTGATGTTGGCTTTTTCACTAGCTTGGGAGAGTGTTGGCGACTCCCACATCAGCAAGAATTTCCTGATTGCTTTCAGAAGCGCTGCTTGCTGCATTCCTCTGAGAAATGCTTTCCCATTTGCACAGTGTAAACAAGCACAGACATGGGTGACATTTTCTGAGAGCCCCTGGCAGCAATAAAAAGTGGACACTCCTCCACATGCCCTTATTTCTAAGCACGAACTTTGACTTCTCTGCTTCTATCACTACTTTTAAAAGAATTTAATGATAAAGGAAAAAGAGGATAAAAGCAGAAAGACATAGCTGAAACAGCTGTTTGAAACCTCCTGGGGAACACTGAAAAGATTAATTTTATTAAGTATTCTGCAGTAGGCTTTATTCTTCATTTCCAATATGTCCTCTTCTCCACCATAGTTTCATACTGTCTTTTAATTGTCTTTGCTCATAATGGCAGGTTCCAGACCCTCATTCCTTCTTTCCAACATTTTGTTCTCCATGTCAGCCTACTGCACTCGCAACTGAGTTGCAGATGTTTGCGCCCTTGGTCAGGAATTTACTATGTTTTTCATTAGGAATGGCTGATTTGGCTGGGCTGACACTGTTGCTGACAATAAAAATGACAAAAACATGGGGAAAATTCTGGCATATTCCAAATATTAATTTCATTATTTTAAGAATAAAAATCTGCTCTTCCATCGTTATTTCCTTTCCAGTTTGGATGTTCTAGCTTTATGTTCAGATCCTTCGAAATGGTCCTGTATTTTCCTTTCAGCTCAGTCAGTCACCATAACAATGGCCTAAACCATCATTAGACTTGGAGACAACACTTCATTAATTTTAATAACTCTTACTTAAATATTTCTATACTGATGTGAATTGAGCCATAAAGCTCTCAAAATACTGTGTGGATGCGTCCCATGCAGAGAGCTCTAGGAAGTCATGAAACAGCTGAATATTTTACTCCCACATTTTCCATGCTGTGTTTCACAGAGCAGGAAGTTGGTTACTGTGTCATAAATACCTTATGATTTCTACTGAATTTGACAGATAAAAAAATAGGGAAGCAAATCCTATTTCTGAACCATGAATGGGAAAATATGTGGCTACATCAATGATTAAAAAAATAATTACTTGCATTTTTGAAACCAAATGATTAATTCTTGAAGTCTCGCACATATAGACATAAAAAGCTGAAAAAGTACAGAAAACCCTAATCTCCTGATTATCTTGCCTTTAAGCAACTGCTCATTAAGATGATTTCATGCATGTCCTCCTATCATGAGTGAAAATTAGACTGACTGTTCTAAAAACAAAAGAGAGTTTTCTGTCTAGTTGCAAAACAAGGTTGAAAAATGAACATAATTTTCCCTCCCCTCTCACACACACCCACCCAGTTTTTGTTCAGTGCGGATTTCTTTTTTCATTCCTATGCTTTTAGCCTTCCTCCAGGTCTTCCTCCGAACAGTGCCCTGATCTGTCTGAGTGTACGTGCCATAGGGAACTAGCTGGATTTGCAGCTCCTACTAAACTTGATAAGATCACAACTGCTAATCTAACTATGGACAAGTTCAGCCAGGGTATATTCATTCATTCTTGTGGTCCCCTTTCCAGTTCCATGTCTATCCCTTGCTGAAAGTCACAATCTAGGTTTTCTATCACCTTTGTCCTACAAACAGCTCTAATAGCAAAGCACAGGCACCTTTTTGTCCCCAGAATTAAGAGTCGATAAAACTCCTCCTGCCTACCTAGCAGCTAGCACTGTGTTTGTGTGATGAATGAGAAAAAACCTTTCTTCTATCCACAGAGCTTTGAACCTGCCACGTTTTCCATGTTAGTGCTTTTAAACACAAGGCTACTGAAGCTTCTCAGTCTTACAAACTGTTCCACTGTGCATGACATATAGAAATAGCCACTTGATGCAACCAAAGACAGAGACTATGTGTGATGATACATTACAAACACAAAGGTGATCAATTCCTGCTGGGAAGTTACATAAATTTCAGCTGTTGCTCCAAGTATGATTTAATACAGGCAGTACAATGCTTAATACATGCTCTTTCCCAAAGCTAGCACTCTAACCAGGGGCAAAATGTCATGCCTCCTCTCCCTTGAATACAAATAGGTATTTACTCTTTGCAAAATAAAAAAGCTGCATCATGAGAAACTGGAAATGCATGTACCATGTCATCAGGCTGTCAAGGCAAGCTGATCCCAGGATTTTCACTTATTGAATGAAGACCGATCAGTAGGTGTTGGAAAAAAATAATAGATATAAAACATTGTGCAGATACATGTCTTTCTTTACAATTTTAACAGGACATGGGGCATAAGAATATCGTAGCAGTTTTCATGCTCATATTGAAGACATCAGTGGATCTATTTCTTGGGCACCTAATTCTTCCCATACACTACACAGACATCTAATTATCAGTGCATAATTTATATATATCCAGGCATACAGCTCCGAGCTCCCCCAGACTGCTCAAAGTTGACTCCTGGAACACTACAATCCTGCAAGACCCAAGTCTTTCTGGAGTCAGACATCTGAAATAAATGTATGTCTGAAAGATGCTTACCCAGGTCTAGTACCAATCAGTCAATTGCTCTCTTGTGCAGGAGTTTCTAGAAACTGAGGTGACTATTTATTATCCTAAATGGGGACTTAGGACCCCATCTGTTTATTCCTGCTTGAAGAGTTTCATCACAGCCATGTGCTGTTGTTTAAGGTGAGCCCAGGACACCATGTTATCTACCAGCTGCAGCATCTCAGTTCATTGCAATATTTTGCAAAGTATATGGATTTAAATATTTCTTTTCCCAATTAAGTTTTCATATTTCCACAAAAACCCAGTCTCCAAATGATACTTCAAACAGTGTCTGATTTTGGTAGCTGCATTTAGAGTCTTGTCCACAGTACAGCAGAGTTTTATGGGTATTAAGAAAAGTAGAATTTATATTTATAAAGAATTATGTATATGCTTCTTGCAGCTACTAATGTCAATTTCTCTGAACATAACCTGTTATACATATGATGCCTAAGATTCAAAGTTGCCACACAAACAAGAAGACAAATATATATCCATCCTTCACCCACATGTATCTATTTATGAAGGAATACAGCACAATAATAGAGAAATAACATCTAGCAAGTTTAATTTTCAAACTTGTAATGAAACCTGACTGTGCCCTGCCTCACTGCTGTCCTTTCCAAGTTGCTCCTGGGATCTCCTGGAGGGCTGTGGTTGCTCCCTGAGTGGACACCCTTTTGCCACTGTAGGTCTCCACTTAGCTCCTGCAGACTGGAGAGTTTCTGCTTCTCCCCTGGTGCTCCTGAGACAGTCTTGGCTAAGCCATGCTATTGAGGGTGCTGGAAGGACCCTCCTGTTTGAGCAGGGGAAGATCTGACCTTGACTAACACCAAATGTTCAGAAGGGACTTAAAGTCCTGTAGCCAAGTGATTCCACCCACTTCTTGTCTGTTGACAGCTCAGTTATTTCTCTGAGCTTTGCAAAAAGTGCTTGAGAGGAGTCTGGACAGGGTGACTTTGCTGGATAGACCCAGTGTTTTAGCTGGTTATCAAAGAAAGCATCAGACTCCAAAACTAAATTTAACACCTATTCATTTGAGCAGTGTCGTGGTTTAAGCCCAGCTGGTAACTCAGAACCATGCAGCTGCTCTCTCACTCCTCCCGCTTCCTCCCCCCTGCTCCTGGAGGGATGGGGAGGAGAATCGAAAGAATGTAACTCCCACGGGTTGAAATAAGAACAGTCCAGTAACTAAGGTATAACA